>JAQIYK010000357.1:0-15060 GCA_034700465.1 Rotylenchus robustus
TCCCGCTTCCCCTTGAATCATGCAAGTCATGTTCGGACTGTGATTATAAATTCAAATTCATCACCCCCACCACCATCACACACCTTCCGTTCTTTCCTCCCACCCTCCCTGCTCCCTCGCCCATTCCAGCACTTTCCATTTCCATTGTACTCCTTCCCCTCCCCCCCCTCCTCCCCTCCCCCTCCCCTCCCCTTCCCCCTCCCCCGCTTCTCGTTCATTTTCGTCCCTATTCCAAATATTTATTCCGGGCGTGTTCTTCTTCTTCTTCTTCTTCTCTCCTATTCTTCCCCCTCCCCCTTCTTTCGGTTCGTTTTCCGTCTGATCACTCATCCTTGATCCATTTTTCTTTCCTTCCCTCCATTTTCGCCCTTTTTCAGGAAAAATGAAGTGTTCTGAAGCGGAAAAGAGGCGGCGTCACCGGCTCATCACCGTGCCCATCGCCAGCTCATCTTGTCCTTCCTCGTCCTCCTCCTCCTCCTCCTCCCCAACAAAAATAACAACAACAACAACAATGTTCCTCCTTCCAGCTTCCTTCTCCCACCACCTCCAAAGGGTACCCAACACCAGCAACACAACCCAATTGGCCAATTGGGCAAATTTCCAAAAATGGACAACGCGGTCTCCGCCTCGGACAGCGCCAACTTTTTCTTCAGCAAATTTTGCTTCTCCGACCAAAGTTCGCCTTTGCTATCCACTTCTGCCCACCACACTTATCTACACTTCCCTCCTGCTTCTTCTCCTCTTTTCCCCAATCTCGCGGGTGAACTGCTCGGACTCGGCGGGTAACAGTTTCTCTACTGCAAACATCTCAACCACAACAACAGTAAGCACAACGTCAACATCCCCAGTCGAGCGCAACACATCATCAACAACAACAATTAACCACTCAGCAGCTTCTCCTTCCGCTGGTGATGATCTCATCCGAGTCCTATCCTCCTCCTCCTCCTCTCCTCCCTCCTCTATCTTGAACTCGAACATGTCCCTCTCTGAACTTCTCGCAGCCGCCGCTTCCGCGCACAACCAAACTCCGACTTCCAACAATACAATGAAACCAGTGACTCACTTTCCGGTCAGTCGTCCCCCTCTGAAATTGTCTTCCCTACCCATCTGTTACTCTCCTTCGAATAGCTGTTCTCGCTGAATTGGCAACACATTACCACCCCGCTCGGTGTTTCCATGTGGCTTCTGCTTGCCAGTTTTGCCAAAATCTGTGAGTTTTGTTGACCCATGTTCTGATCTGATCTGAACTGGTCCATCTCCACTGTTCCCCAAAGTGTTCAACATGAACAAACGCTTCGCCGAGGCTGTGCCCGACTCGGCGTTGCTCATTGTGCTTGGACTGGCTCTTGGCTGTCTGCTTCGCTTATTGGATGTCGACGGAGAAGTGAGTTTTGTGTCCTTTCCATTCACTTTTATTTTTCGTTTTTCATTTATTTTCGGTGTTCACTCTTCGCGCTAATACTTTCTTCCTGTACCTGCTGCCGCCCATTATCTTCGATGCCGGTGAGTTCCTTCCCATTTTGAAATTGAAGTACTGCTCCAACTTGTCCTTCCTTCCCGATAAAGGCTACTTCATGCCTAACCGACAGTTGTTCGACAACCTGGACTCCGTGCTGTTGTTCGCCATCGTTGGCACTATCTGGAACACTCTTGCCATCGGTTGGTCGTTGTTCCATAATTTCCGCAAAATGACTTTTATTCAATAATTATCAGACTGAATTCGAGACTGACTAGTTGGTCCTTAATTTTAGTCAAATTTTTGGGGGGTCCATACCTCCAGAATTTGCTTACCCCTTTCTCCCAAAAGGGTTCTCTCTGTTGTGGCTCAACAAATGGGGTCTGTTCTCCATGGACTTCACGCCCTTCCAAATCCTGCTGTTCGCCTCCCTCATCTCCGCCGTTGATCCAGTGGCTGTAATTGCCGTCTTTGAGGAGATCCACATCAACGAGTTCCTCTTCATCAACGTGTTCGGTGAGGCGCTGTTCAACGACGGCGTCAGCGTGGTCAGTTACTGAACACCCCTTTCCCTTATGTCCTGTCTCATCACTGATCTGTTCTCCTCCTTCTCTAAGGTGCTTTACCAAATGTTCCGCAAATTCATCACCATTGGACCCACCGTGCTGAACACCATGGACTATGTGGCCGGGATCAGTTCCTTCTTGGTGATCGCACTGGGCGGCGTTTTGATCGGACTTTTGTTCGCCGTGGTCACCTGCATCGCCACGAAGTGAGTGTCCTTTTCCTCATCTCCGTTCTTCTTGCCCTTCATCCTCCCCCCTCCCCTTCCCAGATTGACCACCCGCGTCCGCATCCTCGCCCCCGTCTTCGTGTTCGTCATCCCGTACATGTCCTACCTGACTGCCGAACTGTTCGGCCTCTCTTCCATTCTCGCGTTCGTTTCGTTTCTTTCTTTATTCCCTACCAAATTCATCATCACTTGCCTTCTCTTTCAGCATTGTTGCTTGCGGCATTGCAATGAAGCAGTACGTGAAGGGCAACCTCAGCCATGACGCCTCCAATTCGGTGAAGTATTTCATCAAAATGTTGGCCCAGTGCAGGTGCGGTACAACAACAACAGCCCCGTTGACTGATATGTTCCCCCACCTTCAGTGAAACTCTGATCTTCATGTTTCTGGGCCTGTCCACCGTCACAAAGAATCACCAATGGGACACGGCATTTGTGCTCGCCACCATCGGATTCTGTTTGCTCCACCGAGTGATCGGTAAGGGCAGGCAGGGAACTGGGGATAGGGACTGAATGGGACTGGTCAAGTTTCAAACCTCTGTCTCCCTTCCCTCCCCAGGTGTTGTTGTCCAGTGTGCCCTGTTGAACCGTTTCCGCACCAAAAAGTTCTCCTTCAGCGACCAGTTCGTCCTCTCCTACGGCGGTCTTCGGGGTGCCATTGCGTTTGGACTGGTCGTGTCGTTGGACGATACTATTGCACCCAAAGAAATGTTCGTAAATCCCTTTTTGGATGTTCTCCGATGAATTATCTGCCGCACTTCCCAGTGTCCTTCCCCCACTTCATCCCCTTTGTCCCTCCTCAGGTTCGTCACCACCTGCATGGTCGTCATCTTCTTCACCGTCTTCGTCCAGGTCCTTCCTCCCCCTCCCTCCCTTCCCCTCTCCCTTTGTCCCTTTCTTCTCTTCTTCCTTACCCTCCCTCATCCCTCCCTCAGGGCATCTCCATCCGTCCGTTGCTCTATTGGCTGAAGGTGGAGAAGCATGACGTGAGCAAGGAGGAGACCATGTTCGAGAGGATGTGCAGTCGGGTCAGTGGTGGGAGACAATGATGATGATGGTCATTGGCCAACCAATCCTATCGATGACCTTTAAGCACTGCGACTATGCGATGGCCGGCATTGAGGACATTGCGGGACTGAAGGGGCGCAATGCCATCCGGGACACGTGAGTTGTTCAGTTGTTGGAGTTTGCCAATCAATCCGTTCGGCTGGTTGGAACAGGTTCGAGCGGTTCAACGCCAAAGTGCTGAAGCCGGTGTTGATGCGAGGTGAACAGCGCAACGCATTCGATGCCTCGTCGATCGTCCGCACATACACAAAAATTACTCTTCTTGAAGCACAGCGGGTGATCAGAGCCAGTGGCCGAAAGTAAGGAACCGTACTAATCAAGACCGCCGTACTCATTCAATACCATATCATGTCCGTTCCTTTCAGCCCTCGCCGATGTCCCGTCGTGGCCCATAGGGTGGCGCCGGCTCCAAGTCCTTCTTCGGTGGCATCCACACTCACTTATTGCCAATGGACCACTGACAACAACAAGTTCAAGGAGGGCAGCGGGAAAAGGGGACCAGGAGGAGGGGAAAAGACCAACGGGACATCCCGGACGGATGTGTCCCAATGGAGTCAAACGCCGGATGAAACGGCGACAGTGACACCGAATGGGACGGCAAATTACACAAAAAATGGCGGGTCGAAGGAGGTGAGGGGTGGGGAAGAAGAAAGTCGGGTTTGGACCAAAACTCCATTCCTTCAGCACATTCCGCCAACTGCGCGAATTAGTAACACCGCCGAGTCCCTGTATGCAATGTACTCGCAGTTGTTGGACCGAAAGGTGAGCCATCTGCAGGAAGTGGGTGAAGAAGCGAGGAGTACAAGCGAAGAAGAGGACGACATCAAGGACAACTACATGGACTTGTTGCGCACCCGGGGGGACTGCCGACCGACCGAGCATCATCCCGGCAGATTCTTGGGCCCACCACGGAGAAGACACTCGCTTAGTCCCACCACTCTCCAAGTATCTCATTAAAGGCATTCATTTCAAAAGCAACACACTCAAACATCACCCCAAAACAGAGACAAGTGCTTCCCCCTGCATTAGCAGCTGCATTGCGGAACAGTGGACGCCGTGCTCACTTCCAAACAAACCAGCAAAGAAATAGTTAATTAATCAGCAAGTTATGGCGGCGTATGGAACGTAGGATATTATAGCGTTGACCCATTCACATGTGTCTGTCTCTTACCCAGCATTACAACACAATTGTACCAGTGAACATTCATTATATTTTGTCTTTACATTTTCATTAAAAATGAATAAAATTACTCGGCTGGGCTGTGTGCAAAAATATTGATATGGTGACGATAAGATTGGTTCAAGTTGCAATTGCGCTCAATGGGTTTTTAAGTTCTTCGACGATGGCGTGAAGTTTGACCAGCAAAATGCCCAGTGGTGCATTTTCGGTACCCAACACGGCGAGCAGCATTGATGCCACCCGTGCCAACACAACAGTACCACGCTCGCAGCCAATTATCACTTCCTTCAGTTCGTCTCGCACACCTTAAGATTTAGTGAATGGCTAACAAATTCTTTTTTGGTCATGATAATGAACCAAACTCGTTTTTCATTTTCAAGATGTCGTTGTCTAATTGTTGAAAATTATAAACCCATACAATAATTCTTCAACTACAAAATTGTGATGATTAAAACTCAAAAAATTGATCGAAAACCCCAAGAACTTATATTACAGGAACTCCATCTTCAAAGCTTTTAATACCATAATTCTCCAAATGATTTCGATTCTTTTTTTTGAGGGCAAACTATACAAATTTTTATAAGTTTAATTGAAACATTTTTTATTAGATATAATAAAGAACCTTGTCGCTCGAATGTCTCCCAAATATTGGCAAGAAGCGCCGAATACACATTTCCGCCAATTTGTGCACTTTCACTCAAAGTCCGCGACACAGTTAACCCTATATGTAATTAATAAATTTACTAAAAATTAAAAGTTCGAATATCTAAACCGTCAAACCATTGGCGACAGCAGAAAAAAATCGCAACACTTTACAATAAAATTGCATGCATTTACCGTCTTTGTTGAAAAGAATAACTCCGGCCACCGCATCGCCAACCACTTGACCCAAAAATGCATCTAATGCACGTGTTCTCAACATTCCAACTTAGCTAAATCATTGTGAAAAACAAATAAACATAAATTCTTATGTCGTAAACACGGTCCTCAACGTTTATCTATGAATTGTCAACAAAAGGTGCACCGACTCTTTAAAGTGAAATACATGATAAAGTAAACAATACAATAATATGCATTGGTTTGGTGGTATGAAACCATCTAACAAGTGAAATGAGATCCCAACAAATTTGCGGCTCTCTTTTGCCTCAATCCGTCCATCGATGAGTGCATTGCGGATTGGTGCATACATAATACAGACGCATTTCCTCCTTCAATTGGCAATATTTTTAACTTTTATCCTTATGGTGGTAATGGTGTGTTTTGGAGTTAACTACCTACACATTTTGTAAATTGAATATTTGGCAAACCTCAGCACGACGAGATTGCGCTTGAAAAAAGACTGATTCAAGATTCTTGCATTTTGGGCATGGATGCTCTTCTGTTTTTGGCAAGGTTGGATCGTGAATCACATCAGCAACAATTTGTGTCAATTCGCTTAATATAAAATGTTTAAATCAGAGCACAAAGCGCATAACAGGGTTTCAACCAGTAAAACTTGGAGTGGATTTTTGGGCACTACATATAATAATCATACATACTATTTATTACATATTTAATCCAAAAACCCATTTTATAAGTGTGTAGCCCATAAAAGTCAGATATTTCGGAAGGGGCTAGGGCTATGACAAATGTCTAAAAATTTCGATTTCAAATTTTTGCTTTCATAATTTATTAGTTTGCGATATAAAAATGTTGTTTTTGTTTCCGGAAATTTTCTCCAACATTTGCCTTCCATTCCAAAGTTGGCCATGTTTGTTACCAATACCAAAATGAAGCACAGTATGCCTAAACCAATTTCCAAAACCAATTTTTCGTGAGTTATGGACAATTTACTAAACTGTAACTCTGCTAATTATTTAACTTTGGTCAAAAACAAGGATGTATAGAGCATCCACCAATAAACTAGAATTAAACTAAACTCGCAAAATCAAATTGTTTTTGTGTGGATTCGTCTCTTTCTGCTGGGCGTATTCCGTAGTGCTTATGTTATCCAAAGAACCTATACTCGATACTCGCTATGAGTTTCAGACTACAGGCGTGTAACCACTAACCACAAACGCAAATGCCCTTACATAGTTGACCATATCACATGATCAAATTTGGATAAAAGTAATCCGCCTTTTACGTATGATAATAGACATTCTGGGCTACATGTTGGCGACTCCTGATTACCTGATTCGATTCATATATAAATTAAAAACAAAACCGACATTTTTTAATTTTATTTGAAGGAAGGTTTTACGACCGATAGATATTGGGATGGTTCTTAAACGAATCTACGATTTTTCGATGTAATAAAAATGTTTACTCGACTTCGTGAGTTAGTTTGTTGACGTAAATACATGGGTTATCCGCCGGTTCGCAGTGTTCGCAATTCCGACAAACGTACATCAATCGTCTATTCTGTTTGTCCTCCCGAGGGTATAACATGTTGTTGCTGGAAGAGCACGTAAATTATTAGGCACGAGTACTGAATGATTAGCCAACCATTCCGGACAGAACTTTATGCCGACATAACCGCTCATATTGATAATGTTTGATATGATTATGAATTAAATAAAATCGTAGGTATCTAAAATCTAAACGTTCTAACATCTTTTGACAGGATGCTGATTTTAGCGAGGCAAGTGCACAAAAAATCGCTGTTTTCTCTAATAAATTGAACACTTAAATTTAATTAATATACACCTTTTCGCTCGCAAACTGTTTACTCAGAAAAACGCCATCCCATGTTAGTCGATAGAAACTACAGTAAATTCAAATAATAATCAATAAAGTTTGTATGCTTCATCACATAAATAAAATCGCTTCGAAACGACTAAAAAAATCTTAGTGAACAGTTTACAAAGAAAAGAGGTGTAGCATGTGGCGTTCTGTTTTGGGGCCAACAGTCAAGAAACCTTTTTGGGCCAAAAACTTTTCCCCTAAAAATAACCGTAAATTGATGTGCCTTCGCCAGAATGTTGCCCTTGTGTTCCAACAGTTCTTCAATGTTCCTGAACTGGCCAATGTATTCGGGCGGAATTTGCCAGTTGGAACGCCAAATTTGACTGCGCAAACGGTCGAAGCCGATCAGAGAGTCCAACAGGTGGCTGTCGGACAGTTGGTCGTAGTTGTTGGGCACCATCAACCGAAGCAACTGATCAGCGGGGGGCTGATGTTGGCGTGCGACGGACTGCAAAAGAAGCAAAATCTTTTTTAGACAAAATTAAAAATTATTAAAAAATTGAAAAACGGCAACCAGTAAGAACTGTAATGTAAAAAGTTCGTTTAAAAGGATTGATTAAAAAAATGGTGATTGACCGACCATAGTTTATGGTTTAAAAATTTAATAACAATTTGTAGATAAAAAAAAGCATAAAATGGTTAGCTAAAATATTAACAGAAATACAAGAATTTTCTGGAATTGGAATTTTCATAATAATTCCAATTAACATATTTCAATGTTGCGCACCTGCTGCTTTTCTACATACGATGCCAGTTTTGGTGCAGCATCCACTGTTGATGATCCCTCCCCACTGTGCCTATTCTCTTCGTCGTCAACTTCAATAATTATGGAACTTTCTGTAGAAGTGTCCATATTTTTGGTACTGTAGAAAAGTGCCTAAAACAGAGAAAAAAATTACCGTATTTCCTATAATAGAGCCCATATATTTGCCAAAAGTGCAAATCCTATGCCTTTTCCGATTAAAATTATTATATTTTTAAAATAATTAAAGGTTTTGAGGCCGAAAATTAAACAATTATTCTCACCTGAATGGCCGAATTTGTGTGTGCACCGCCGTCATGCTTCAGCCGGGCCCGTCTCTGCTCCATTTCGGCCACAAAATGTTTGAGTTCCTCGCTTTCAATGGGCACATTGACCATTGTCGGGTCCATGCCCGCCAGCAAACACTTGTCGAGTCGACAGCCACGACAACGATCGCCTTAAATGTAAATTAACACAACAATTCACCATATTTTATCTAATTATTCGGCCGTCTCCAACTTAACGATAAAATTTTTAGTTGTGGTATATTGGAAATTATGTGACCATCTCCAATTTTCTCTAAATTATATGGCCCAAGACTTGATGTTGATTTTTTTGAAAATGGAAATAGATAAATTGCGGTAACTTCAAACAAAATGAAAAATTGGCCTGCATCCCCCCTTTATTAGATATTAGATACCATTGCCAATGTCGCATCTCTTCACCTTCCAACAGTAAAATGTTTTTCGGTTCACAATTACACGTCGAAAGAACTGCTTGCACCCTATGAGGAAAGTGTGGCTTTGATGCTTTTGTTTAATAAATTGGTATTGGACCCAACAAACCTTCGCAGCTTTGTACGCCGTAGTAGCAGTACATGCTCTTCATGCCGCACACCACGCATTGCGTTGGTGGCTTCTTCGGTTTCTTGTCCTTTTCCGTCACCACCGTAGCCTCTTCTTCCACCGTAGTCACTTCTTCCACCGTATCTTCATTTTCCATTTCTACCGTATCCTCTTTTTCCACTATCTTCCTCTTTCGACCCCGTTTTTTGCACCCATCGACCAAATTTGCTCTCTGTTCCTCCTTGTTGCTTAGATTCATTGTATTTTATAAAGTACAAATATCTGCAATTAATAATTATTCAATTTTTAATTCAAAAATAGTGGTGAAAAAATATTTTTTTTAATTTTTTGTTTGAATGAAATTAAAAATAAAATAAAAAATGACCGAAAATTTAGTAAAGATTTAGCTAATTTTATTGCTTTATTTACCAAAAAGGGTGAAATATGCAAAAAATCTTTAGAATTGAATTTGTACATTTAAAAGTGTAATTTATATGTATTTATGCATTTTAAGTGATAGAGAATTAGAGAAGCTGATATGTAGTTGCATAGAAGTAAAGAAAAAGGGAAAATTATTAAAAATAATTAAATTTGTGCAATAAAAAAATAAAAATAGATATAACGATCGAATTATTTCAATTTTAAAATTATTTTAAAAATGCATTGTTGATTTCAACTTTTTCGAGAACTGAAATTAAGAAAAATGTGCGGGAGAAAGACGGGAATTATCCCCGAAGTGAAAGGGGGTTCACTCTGTTTTGCGCAAAAAATGGTTTTAATATTTTGTTGCAAAACAAAAATGCATTCTGCGCAAAATGAACAACAAATTAAGTAAGTATTCTGCACAACAAATTGTGCAAAAAGACACAAAAATTACGGAAACTCCGTGACCACTCCGGGGGCCACAATCACGTGGCGTATAGTCCGGGAGGACTTCGCGTCTTCGCGATACTACGCGTTTACCCGCGCTCCAAGGCGGGTGACCGGTAACTTAGCCAAAAATCGGCTCTTTATAAACACATTGTTTTATTTGGTGCAAACGACGCCAGACGAGCAAAGAAATTTAGCACTATTTCTCTTTTTCTGGTGTTTCTCTAACGTTCTCTCCATATCCAATGCTATCTGCTCAAAACACATGCATTTATGTTGCACAATATTTTGTGCAACAAATCCATTTGTTTAATTTGTTGCGCAACCTCATCTGTTGCACAACATTTGGGCAACCTGTGACATTTTATGTTGAGCAAGTGCCTTGCGCAACAAAACTGCATTCTCCCATCATGTTATGCAAAAAATAGCGTTTCGACAACATGTTTTGCAAAAAACTGCGTTCTTTACAGCAAAGTGGGCATCTGCCCACAGACATTTTTTTCATGTTAGGCCGGGTAGCTAGGAGATAATTTTGGCCCAAAATGCCAAAATTAAATAATTTAAAAGGAAAAATATCTCCCTAAGTAAAAATCGATTTTTTCAAAAATCCAAGCCTACCCACCCCCAAACCCGAGGCTAGCTACGGGCCTGTATTTCACAACTTTTTGCGTGTTTTGATCACATCACTTTGGAGACTCCTTCCTTCTCTCTTTTTTGAGAGATTGTCAGGGGATATATAATCAATGTTAAATTTCTTTGGGTTTTTTAATTTATTTTTTATTTCTTTGGTTCCTCCACAACTATAAAATCAGCCCCAAAACTGTTGTTGTTATTTGCTCATCGGCGGGGGGGGGGGGAGGGAGGGGGAGAAAGGTCATCCCATCGGCAGACGATGGATGACCAATTTAGCAAAATGCGACTAATTAAGTAATTAATCATCAAATCCAATCCAACCTAACCCAATCAAATTAGTAATAGTTGATACCGTAGTTCCTCTAATTATCGCCCCTTCCTAATTTCCGCCCCCCTATAAGAGGGGTATTGAAAAATTATCGCCCGGGCGATAATTAGAGGAAATACAGTATTGGTCTTAATAGGCAACAGGGTGGCGAGCAGGGGTGACTTACCCCCCTAAACCAGGACCCGGAATCCAAGACTTTTTGGCCCGAAATTCAAGACTTTTTTGGCCCGGAATCCAAGACTTTTTGGACCCGGCTTTCCTACCCTTCCGTCTCTGTGGAGATGGGCCGGAAATGCACCTTTTAAAAATGACAAATTTTAATGAAATTTCCGAGAAAATTGTTCATTTAAAAAATATTTTAAACGAGAACAAGTTATTATAGAAGAAAAATAAAAAATATTTAGTAAAATAGTTTCATGAAGCATTTATAGATTTTTTAAAATTTAAAGTTATTTTTACAAAAATTCACCCAGTCAAATTTTTTTTGAAATATCCCTGCCCATGCTCACCCCGCTAGTCTCAAATTCAATGCAATTCAATAAGCAAATAAATAACGGTTAAAAATTATTACGTAGCGTAGCGTAATTAATGTTACGTATACATTGTACAGTACATTATCACGCCCTGCTACAGTAAATACAGTACCTTTTTCACTCGATTTTTGCCCTTTTTTACTGTAGAATATACTGTAAATAATGGTTACTGACTGTAGCATCACCATACAACTTTCTTCGTACTTTTCTTCCCCTTTAGTTTCTCCTTATCATTTTTATTAACTTTTTTATGATTCACGCGATCACTTCAAAAGAAAAGAAAGGCAAAGGAAATGTAAAAAGGTAAAATTTCCAAAAAAAAGAAAAAATAAAATAACCATTTTTTGGAATTTAAAATTCATTTTACAGCAACTTTTTTGAAACCAAAACTTGTGGAGATTGAACAATAGAAATTAAGTTTTCATTTTCGTTTCAAACATTTTAAAAAATTGTTCTTAAAATCTGGGCTCTATATCGAAATAGGGCCCCAAATCAAATTTGTGCAAAACCATAGGGGGGAAACCCTTTTGTTTTCCATTTTTTGTTAGTTTGGCTTAAACCCCCCCCCCTAAAAAAGCAAAATTGAGCTGGAAAAATTTTGTCGGAAAAAACTAGAAAATTTAAGAGCCTAACTTCGGTATAGTGCCAAAATCTGTGCATTGAAAAATCGTTATTTATTGTGTAAAAGTGGGCTTATTAGAGGCAGTATTACTGTATGTACAGTACCACTTTAAGCAACTTACAGTACTTTTCACTTGTAATCATTCATTTTTTAGTCTTTTTTCATTTTTATTTAACTTTTTGATGATTCACGCGATTAAACAAAAAGAAACGCAAAAAATTAGAGGTCGGGGAACTGTTGTAAAAAAAGATAAAATTTCAAAAACGATAAAAACACATTTATTGTACCCAAATTGATTATTATCTGTTAATTTTAAACACATTAAAAATTTGGCAAATTTTCATTTTTTTGGACTTCTAAAAAAATAAATTTAAGTGATTTGACTTTAACAAACAAAAATTTACCACAATTTTTTTAGAAGTCCAAAAAGGGTACAAAAAAGATTTTTGTAAGGTTGTAGCGGGTTCCAATTATAACCATACTGTAATTTTTAAAAATTATTTTATTATTTTTCCATTTTTTCCAATTTTCCTGTTCTGTTTTTCATATTTTTTCGATATTTTTTTCTTCACTTTTTTGCGGAGAACACACACTTTTCTCGAGTGGCAATCAATTTTCCTTCTTTTTTCTTCCCATCGATTTTATAGTTAAAAATATTTGTTGTCTGAAAAAATGCATTAAATTCCAAAATTATTTTAAAATTCACGCCTAATACGGTGCAAAAAAGCGAAAATAGAATTTTTAAAATAATTGTTTAACAAATTTAGAGGATAAAAACCTCGAAAGCCCGGGAAAATTGTCGGAAAAATCGATTTTAAAAATCTACCTAATAAATCGACATAAAAATCGACAAAAAATGTCGGCGCCGCTTTCGTCGCCCCGCTTCGTGTCCCAACTGTATGTGATCCCCGCAGTTGATGCCACCGAGGCGGGCAAGGGCCAGTTGGAGATTTCCGTGAACCAGGGCCAGGTGCCGAACAATGTGCAGATGCAGGGTAAAATTTGGAAAAAAAACAAATAAAATTTAATTTAAAATTTAAACAAAAAATCAAAAACTGCGGATTTAGCATTAGAAATTTGAACAAGCATAAATAAATTAAAAATATTTTAAATTTTAAACAAAAAATTTGAACAATATAAAACTGTTTAAATTTTTTGCATGTTTTTAATCGATTTTTCTCATTTGAAAAATGCAAAATTTAAAAAAAAATCGATTTTAATAAATTATACTTATATTTCTAAAAATTATTTTAAAATAAAATTTATTAGTTTTGTTGGTATTAAATTTTATAACTTTTTAAAAATCCTGTTAATTTTTATGTTTTGGAAATTCTCAAATTTTATGTTTGCTATTTTGAACTCTTTAATTTGTGCTTTTCGATAATTTAAAATTCTTAAAATTTAAAATTTTTATTTTAATTTATTTTATTTTTTGAAGACGCGGGCCGTTGTCTGGTCACTTTCATCCCACAACATGCCGGCACCTATGTCATCGATGTCACATTCAACGGCCTCCAAGTGCATGGTATCGAGAAAAAAAATATTGGAAAATATTTTTCAAAAATTTGAAAAAATGTATTTATTTAACAATTTTCTGCTGCTTTTATACGCAAATTCATGGCTTTGTTTGTGTGTATTTTTAAGGAAATATATGTCAAAATAATCATAAAAATTTCGTTTTTTGTTTTTAAATTTTTAGCTTAAATTTCATTTCATTTTGTTTTTGTTAGGTTGCCCTATCAAAGTGGATGTGCGCGAGCGCCAAGTCGGCAAGCCGGTCTCGGCGCCAGTGTATGCACGTCCGGCAACAGGTCCAACAATTATTCACAAACTTAAATTCTGCTAAAAAAATTGCAAAAAAAAAACAACATTTGTTTTACTTGGGTTCTGCAACAATGTTCAAAACCCACAACTTTCAGCAAAATACAAAATAATTTGGAGATAAAAAATTGTAAAAAAAAACATTTAATATTGCATTTTATTTTTTATTTTTTGACATTTAAAAAAATTGAAATTTTTAAAATTTGGCATTTGCTTTAAATTTTAAACGATTTTTCAGGGGTTGGCTACCCAGCGTCACCAGATCGTGGTCCTTCCTCGGCCTATCATTCATCCGTGTCGCCCCATATGGACACAGGTCAGTGCAATTTTTAAAATTACAAAAAAATAGCCCAAAAATGCAAATGGTTAAATTTATGAACATAAAGTAAATTTGTTTTAAAACCCTAAAATTCCATTTAAAAAAATCCCGAAAAATTAAAAATTAATTCATTAGGAGAGGGGGGGGGTTAAAATTTTTTGTTAGCATTTTTTGGTAGTTAAGGGAAGTATAGGGTAATATTTTTGTTTTATTTTTCAGCTTCATCCTACGCCCCGTCCCCCTCATCTCCACCACCTGCTCATCCACGCTCACCACCCCTGGTTGCTAAAGCGGTATTTTAAAAATAAAATTTTCCAAATAAAATTGAAAACCCGAAACTATTTTTAAGTTTTTCTGGTAGTTATCGAAATTTTTGGCGAAAAGTTGTTTTAAATTTTTCTAAAAAGCAAAAATTTTTCTAGCTCTCGTAAAAACAATTTAGAAATTTTCTTAAATTTTGACAAAAAAAATGTTTAAAAAAACCTGAATATTTGATAGAAAATTTAATTTACCCTATTTTTTAATTTTTAAAATTTAATTTACCCTATTTTTTAAATTTTAAAATTTAATTTACCCTATTTTTTAATTTTTAAAATTTAATTTAAAATTTAATTTTCCCTATTTTTTGCTTGCATCCAAATGGCTTTAAAATTTAATTTAAAAAAGTAACTTATTTTTTGGTCTTTTTAACCAATCAAGACAGAGATGAGAAGTGCAACACCGTACCCTAAATGAAATAGTTTAAATTCTAAAAATTTAACTAAAACTAAAAAAAGAATAACTAAAACTAAAAAAAAGAATAAGTTTAAATTCTAAAAATGAAACACCGTATCCTTCGGGATGTTGCATATTTTCCGGATGTTTCACGTTCCGGGTGTTGCATATTTATCGGATGTTTCACGTTTTCCGGATGTTTCACGTTCCGGATGTTGCATATTTTCCGGATGTTTCACGTTCCGGGTATTGCAATATTTTTCGGATGTTTTACGTTTTCCGGATGTTTCACGTTCCGGATATTGCATATTTATCCGGATGTTTCACGTTCCGGATGTTGCATATTTTCCGGATGTTGCAATTTTCCGAATGTTTCACGTTCCGGATGTTGCACTTTTCCGGATGTTTCACG
>JAQIYK010000358.1:0-15048 GCA_034700465.1 Rotylenchus robustus
AAAAACGCGATTTTCTCAAAAAATCCCTTAAAAAATCTGATTTTTATTGAAAAAATCAGAACATCGATCGACACCCTAGCATAGATGGCGGCAGTGGGAATCCGGTGAAGCGCCTCCCCCCCCATTGCCGGCTAAAAAAAACAAGGGATAACCAGCAAAAAATTACCAATTTTCTTATCAAAATGTGAACAATATTTGAAAATTTTTATCGGCGGCGTTTATCGGCACCGCCGCGACCCCACCCCCGCCTTAATAAAAAAAATATATAAAATGGGAAATTTATACTTTCTTAAGTTAAGAAAGTAGAAAAATACAATGTATAAATCAATTTAAATGGATTTATTTGATTCATTAACGCATTTTACTTTTACAAGACGCCTTATTTTTGAAAAAATTTGCCCGTTTTGCAATTTTTTGAACAATGATGCCCGGTTTTTGAAATCGCACCCCTGATTCGATTAAAACAGGTAGATATTTTTTGGATTAACTTACAATGTAAAGAAATATCCAACGATGGATATAAGAAAAATGTGATCGTCTCCGAATGAAGATTTTTAACTAAAAATTGAAAATGCTATTTTTCACTCAAAAAAAATCCACATCATATGCATGCATTAATCATTTTTAATAGGTTACTGCTTTTGTTATTTCTTATTCGTTTTCCTTCCGCTTCCTCCTTTTGGTTGTTGATGGATAACTCCTCAGTCCTTGCTGGACAATGTGGCGCTGGGATGAATAATCAGTTTCTTTATTCGAAAAATAAATAAATTATAATAAGAAACAATTGAAAATAAAACCCCAACATTTTTGGTGTCAAATACTATCCAAAATAATTTTTGAAATAATTTTTGCATTTTCTTAACTGTTTTTTTTATTTTACAAATTAAATTTGTACAGTACCGAATCCAACATCATTGTCGTCATATGTATGCATTAATCATTTTTAATATATAGGTTATTGCTAGAGGATATTTCGATTTTTATACAAAAATATAAACCACTAATTACCAACACAAATAGAGAGATTACACCCGATTTGTGTATAAATATATATATACGGGGTGAAATATGGAGGTCAATGAAAAGTCAAATATTAATATCACAAAAGCATAATACCGTAGAATAAGAATATCATTAAGAATTTGATGAGAAATTGAAAAACTATCCAATTGTATCCAAGTCAAAAATCTGTCACTTCCCATTCTCTATGTTCTTTGAAAATAAAGGCATGCATCTCGAATCCATTGAGCATGTGGAGAATGTAAATCACGAAGGCATGTGGACAAACAGTCACGGCCGGCCGACTCCGGATTCTTCAACGGGCTGAACTCCTCCGCGGCAGGCACTTGCCAAACTAGCACATTCCTCAAAATTATTAAATTTTAGCATTTATTTTAAAGATCACAAAATACAAAATCATTTGGTACTAGTCTATTATCGTGGGCAGTCTATTATCGGGGTGGAACTTTTTTAAAAATTCTATTTTTTGTCTAAAAATCCCTCAAAAACCATGCAGTGTCATTTCGTCACACCAAATCGCAAAAAAACGACAAAAAAAGCTTTAATTAAATGATGATTTATAACTGTTTTTAAGCATTTTTGGCTAAAAATCGATTTTTTGAATTTGTCTGAAATGGTTTAAAACCACTCAAAAACCGGTTTTAAACCGTTTTTAGCACTATTGAGGTCATTTCTGACCGTTCTAGGGGGTTTCTGAACGTTTGCAGTACACTTTAAAAAATTTGATCCCCCCCCCTATAATAGACTAGTCACTAGTACCAATCATTTTATCTTACTTCCTACTTCCTTACTTGGAAAGAGAGAATGCGTCGAAGATGAAGCGCTCCAATTTGATTCCGTTGGGATTTTCTGGTTGCACATTCTCCTTCATTTCAGGATCCCAATGTGGAATGCGTTTTCGGGCGATGTGGTAAGGAAGAACACTGTCTGCTTTTGCGCATGCATTGCGAAGGAAAGACGTGGTGACAACATGGTTAGCGATGCTGCCCGCACGCAGGAACAACTTGTTCGGATTATTAGGGTCTCGACGCTCGGCCAACTCGATCGGAATCTCCGAATACTCTAATACTTTGACCTGATTCCCCTCCAGACAGACATGTCCAACCAACTCAGCCGGTTCTCGTTTCTCGATCACCTATAAGTCAACTGATGTTCTAGTCCATTCCATTTTCTCTAACTTTTAGTGTGCAATCCGCCTCCCGATCAATGGCACATCCGATCATTAGTGAGTCAGCTACCCGACAGAGAATGTTGTCCACACAGTAAATGTGTAAGTATTGTACATTGTGCTTTTCCAACTCAGGCAACAATGGAAGAACCGATTCATACATGCCACCATTCCCATCTACATGCGGCAGAATAATAATCTTATAAATTTTTTGAAGAAAAAAACCTGGAGCTGTGACTAGTTGTCCAGTATTTTTCAACAGAGCATGCCCTTTAAAGTCGAATGCTGGGATCTCATTTTGCATAAACATCAGCACCTAATAAAAGACAAAATACAGATTACATTAAGTATAATTGGGTAATAATAATAATGCAATAATAATCACCTGTTTCCAATCGAGACCTGTTTGGCTCAATACAGCGTCCAAATGAGCTCGCGTTTCCTTATCAGTCGTCTTGCTTGTCATGACCATCCATGTTATTCGCCCTCCCGTCTCTTCCGCTTCATTTGGAAAACGCTCGCGGGCCATTCGTTGAAGACGTGCAATTTGAGCAGCTTGGATGAAGAGCAGCGAGTCAACGGAGGATGAATGGCTTAATCCGGTGCCTAATGAAATCACACCTTTGGGTCGATCGGAACCCAGCCGACTAGCTTGACCACCGGCTAGCACAATAGCCCCAACACGACCTTCGGCAACAGCCTCGAGGCCTTAAATGTGAAATTTGGCTTTTAAACTAGATATGAGAATAATCTCATAATACAAAGTCGTTAATTTGGAAGAAATCAAGAAATAATGTCAAACATAACTATTACTAAAGGGGTTAAGAAGGGGAGAGGGAAAGCTGACCTCAAGATAAAGATGAATTACTGACCGTTTTATCATAATTGTAATTTATAAACCAACCTAATGTCAACAGTCGATCAGTCTCCTCCGAACTAAGTTGTTCCCTATCGACATGGCGTTCCGCCGGCACTGGTTGAATGTCATTCGCGCAAGGTAACTTTGGCTCCATCGCTTGCTTGAACGCGGTACTAAGGCGAGCGAAGTCAAGAGTGCGTAAATGGTTGATAAACACATCCTTTTCTGCAATGCTTAAAGAGTCCAAATAGGCGAGCAAATGTGGCTGGAAGGTGCCAAGCTGGTCCCGAATACTCTCCATTTCTAAATAAAAACGGGGGCTTTGTTTTTATCTTTTTATAAATTAATAAAAATGAGACTGCAAAATTCAGTTGACGGCCAAAATTTCTAACGATATTCAGGTGCCGCCTATCTGCCGAAATTTCTAACGTGTTTTAAACTTTTAAATTTTAGAGTTTAATTCTGAAGACATTTATTTTCGAAAGATTTACATATTTATTTTTTTAATTAAAAAAAAGAAAACACTTCACGGATCTTTTTTGGCATTTTGTTTTAATTCCTTTTTAAAGTACTACTGAATACTGAAGTGATATCTTTCAATTTTCAATCTTTCTTACTTACTATATCAGTAACTGTATCAGCTGAACCGATAATTGGAATTATGCCTTCTTCCTAAACAAAATGGTTACTTTTGTAAACATTTTTTCTCCATTCGAAAAATCCAATCAATTCACTTTTGTCTACATTTTTCAATTTAGAAGCCTTTGTTAGTCTTTTCAAATATACTTATTTTGGATTGCAAAATGGGAAAATTCAAACCAAAACGTGGGCGATGAGTTATGGCGACCAGCACACACAATGTGTGCTGCTGTTCTGTTTGCCCAGCTTGGTCCTCTCGGGTTACGTCGATGATTAACCCTAAAAATCCAAATTTTATTCCCCCAAATACCCTCAAATTTCGCTTTTGTTTATCGATAATGGTTTTATTATCGTTTTCATTATTTTTCTTCGCTTTTTTCTTCGTTCTTCTTCCCACCACCGTCCAATTGCTCAATTTGGCTGATCCGTCCACTTTTCTCGTCTTTGTCACACTTTCACCGAACGGGGACACGGCCAACATCAGTTTGGTGGGGGAACACACGCAGAATGGCAATGGTATGAAACCGGGAATTTTGAAAACAAAAATAATTTTTAGAAAAAAACTGGCTTCGATTTTGGATTCGGGACACAGTTTTTAATCTAATTTTGCCGAAAAAACTGCAAAATGTATCAACAACTTCTCAATAATTCATTCCTCTCTTTTTTTGCAAAAATGAAGATTGACTTGCTGAACAGAACAATATGGATATTGAAAAGAGAAAAAAAGATAAATTTCGAGATCAAAATCTCGAAAATTATTCCGATTTTTTCAAAAAGCTGTTTCGGGATAAAGACAATTGGATGTCTAAAATCCTGCCTAATCACTGTTTATTGGAAATCTAAACACCGAGACACCAAGAGTCAAAAATTTCGAAATAAAAACTGAAGTTCGAGTGCAATGTCCGGATATGGCCGGGTCGAGCACTCAAAGTATTTTTCATCTTAATTTTGACCATTTTTGTCTCCCTCAGACAAATTTTCGCTGTCTGTGCCCTCGGCCGGCCAATCCCTCCCGTTGGCACTGTTGTATACAGTATCCGCCCGGGCACCCGCCAACCGACCAATTCCCTTTGTGTCGCCCAACGAAGAACAGCCCGTGAAGATGGCGGTGTACGGTACCGAGTTGGACTTGGAACAACTACTGTCATCGACCAACGGGACGACAATCGGTACGGTATGGGGAAAATGATAACCATACGGTAGAACTAAAGCGCAAAATCTAAAATTCGGAAAATTCAAAATCAGATAGAATCAAAAATCAAAACTACTTAAATGGTAACATCGAAAAATCACAATTTTTGTTTAAAAGTTAAAGACCAATTCTTTAAAAGATAACATCGGACAAATTAAATTTTTTGAATAAATTTAGGAATCGAACTTCTTGCTTTCTATCGAATAGCGGGCCCAAAATGAGTACCGTATTTATCATACCGTATTTTCTCTAGTTTAAACACCTCACCAATGTTACGCCCTCTCTCTTCGAAAGGTTATAGAAAGGGTTAAATAGTTTCTCTATTAGACCTGGATTTTTACAATTTTTGAACTTAAATTTTACAATCATCTCAGCTGGCTATAATTTTACAAATAAAATATATTTTGTTCTGTAACTCAGAGTACACGTTGGGCAGTGTTGGCGGTAATGACAAATTCCAAGGCGCCCTAAGGGTACCGATGCAAAACGTGTCGGAAGGACAACAACCACTGAGGGTGTGCGTGTTCGGGGACTATCGGGCGGATGTGATGTACACGCGGGAACTGAACCTCAGCAACTACGTCGAGACAAATCAGTGTGACTTGAACCTGTTTATCGGTGAGTGCCGAAGAAGTTTAAAAAACTGCTCGATTAGGACACAAGACCGGTAATAATGGTTTGAAAACTGACTTTTAGGCAAAAAAAACTCGAAAAACTGACAAAGCTAAAACGGCACTGAAAACTAACAGTTAATGGGGTTAAAATTGACCAATTCGAACCGACAAACCCTAGCAAACCGGCCAGCAAAACAACCGTAACCCAAGGAGTGGGCGGCACCAAAAATAATTGTCTATGCATAGTAATGTCTATATATTCAATTTCTATGTATTCAATACTATGTAATTAGTTTTTAACTGATTGCCTTTTTGCCCTTCTTTTGAACAGGCAAAATCACCTGGGAACAGCGGAACAACTCCTCCAACTCGTTGTCTTTTCCTGGTCAACAACAACAACAACATGACCAGGACATCGGCTTCACCTTCAGCCCCTTCTCCATGCTTCACGACAATGCGCCGGCTGGGCAGGCCGCAGTATTCGCCACGGTGCCGTCCATTTTCGGTGCAATCGGACACAACCTCAACGAGAGCACATTCTTCGACTGGTCGGTAGTTTTGAAAATTTTTCAAAGGGCTTGATTTTCTATAGAATAATTTCCGTTTAGATTTTTGCAAAAATCCAAAAAGCAAGTCCTACCAGCTGTATCTTAATACAAAAAACAGGCCGGACCCAGTATAGGCCGGACCCAGTTTCGATGTTCATTTTAGAGGCTAGAGGGTATCATCAGGTCCATCTGGTACGAAATTCTTCGGTAGGAATGTCGAAAGATTTAGACCAAAAAGCATCGGACCACAGAATATTCGAGGAAACATATCACCATACCATCAAAACCGAATGAAAAGGAGGAAGTGGACCACATAAAGAGCTTCTTATTGTTAGTTTAATGGTGCGAGTAGCCGAGAGGTTTTTTAAAAATGGTCACGGGTTTGAATCCCGCTAATGGGCTTTTTGTTTAAATCGATTAATCATCCGATTCGATCGATTTTTAATTTATTTAATTTTTAAATTTGCTTCACTTTTTCAGCATTGAACTGGACGGAATTGCCTTCATTCAGACCACGGTTGAAGTGAGCACGGTGGCTCAGCTTGGCGGTGACCACAACACGGAGCAGTTCAAGTATGTGGAGCAGTACTTCCGGGAGACGATGCTGAATGAGTTGGAGTGCAAATTGCAGGTCCAATTTAGGTCAAATCAAAGAAAATACGGTATTCCTCACTCATCTATTTCGGAGGGATACGGTATTTCGCCTTGCTTTCAGAGGGCTTGTTAAATTTGAGGAAATTGTGATTTTTTCCACAGAATGTTCCCTCAAAATTAGTGTTCAGAAAAGAAACAACATTTTGTTCTTGAAAGAAAAATTTGAAAAATTAAAAATACTATTTCCATAGACCTGTAAGCTAGCTTTTGTCATCTTTTCAGGAACTGCATCGACGGCCTTCGCGGCCTTGGATCATCGTGTACCTCACCCACCCTTCTCTGGTCAACGAAAAAGAGACCGAAGTGTTGACTTTGAGGGACAACGACCGGTTCTTCGAGATTCTGAACAGGTACAAGATTGACCTGTTGTTGTCCTGCGGCGTGGAGGGCATGGCGCAGATTTTGGAGCAGCGCCAGCAGAACAAACCCACCGAACAGTTGCCGCCCTACCTGAACTCCACCATGGCCACGTGTTTAAGTGCAAAGTACGAAATCTTTTTAATCCCCCCACCAGAACCAACAGATGTGTAAGGGATCTTATTTTTAAATATCTTGTGGAATCACTTCCAAGGTTTAGTCGAATTTTTGATAATATTTTTCAAATATTTTTTTATTTTTTATTTTCCCCTTCTAATTTCTCTCCTCCTCAAGGGTGCTGTTAAAGGTAAATTATCCTATAGATCGCAAGTTTTTTTCTCTTAATTTTTAAGTTTTTAACCTATGCAAATGTTAAAATTTGAAATTGGCAAAAAGAGCAAAAAATGCATTTATCCCCACGAAGGAATTGCCAATATTTGGTGCTGGAAGTGTGGAGCAACGAGTTGAACTTCTGGTACATAGGTGGGGACGGTGTTCGAAGCCGGCAGAATGTGTTCGAAAAGTCGACGGTCAGTTTGATGTGATTTTTGAATTTCGAATCAGGGGTGGGTCGAAATGTTTCGATTTTGATTTCGAAAATTTCGATTAATTTCAATTCGAAAAATTTCACTTTCGACCCACACCCCTGTTTCGAATTCGAACACCGCCAATTTGCAGCAAAATGCGGACAAGTGCATGCCGGACGAGACCATTCCCTCCATCACCGGTGCCAATGTGACGACAAAAGGCCCTGTTGTTTGAGGAGAGAAAAATGTCAAAAATTTGCATATTTTTGTATTTCTTATAATTGATTCCCCCTTCTATAATATATTCTAAGGTGGCCCACAAGTTTTTGGAAATTTTGCGGTAACTATTTTTGGAAATTTAGTCTGATCTTTTCGATAATTTTACCTCACTATAAAATAATAATTTTACTAAATAAAAAAATCCTTTACATCCTCCCCCAATTTTAAAACTTCCTAATTGGTTGAAAAATAGAACTCATCAGAGGGGGAATAATTAGAGGAGGAGTGTTTTTTTTAAATGGCTTTTGATATCCAATCCCTTCCATTGTCAACAGAAAATGATATTTTGCGCAAAATACACTTGAGAAATAGCGAACTAAATGGAGAAAAAGCCCAAAGTTTGCACAAAAAATTCACTTTTGGTACGCAAACAAAAGTTTAGCAAAAAACAAAACAAAACCAAAGCCACCATCGGCCAAGTGCCCGCAAATGTTCACCACTTAATATTGTACTGTGCATTATTATTGTCATTATTTAAAAAGCGCAAAATTCCTTTAATTTTTAAAATTTGGAAATTAGCGACCCAACAGTGGGTGGTGTAAATAATAAATTCGTATACCTTTAGTACGGTATTCCTCTTGTCCTTTCCAATTCTTCTAGGTACAGTACCCCTCCCAGTTGTCCTTATACAGTATTCTTCCTGCTACAGTATCCACTCCCTCACTTACATATTATCCTTACACAATTCTCACTAAATTCTCTTTGTCAGTTACCTATCTTTTTACAGTACCCCTCCCAGTCTTCGTATCACTGCAGTTGTTCTTATACAGTACCCGTTTAGTGCAATTTTCTTTTTTTGTAATTTGTCCCAAAATTCGGTATTTGCTGTAGAATGTATTGCCATACTTCAGTTTCCATTTCCAGAATGAAAACTTCGCGCAAAAAAAGGGTTGGAAAATGAAAATTTTTGCCATTAAAATTTTTGCGGCCGCCGTCCTTTTGGCCATGTTGCTGGGCGCAATTGTTGTGACTAAGTTCTACTTCATCGACGAATGGAAGGTGGCCGGAGCTGGCCGCGAACGGCGACTCTCTAAGTAAGTAAGTTGGGCAATTGGTGAGTGGTGACTGATCACAGATTTGGAAATGCAATTTCGGGAAGGCCGTTCCTCGGTAATTATGGATTATCGAATCTCGCGGTATTTTATGAAATTCCTCCCTTATTCCCGAAATTTCAACGTCTGATCTTTAGTAGAAAGCAGCGAATTTAAAATAATTTTAGTTGAAAATTCGAATACTTGCCCGGTTCTCACCGTACCCACTCCCTACCTTTCAGCAACTGTACCGTAGTCACCGCCCTTTTTGCGCCCGGCTTCGATGCGGCCACAGCTTCGTCCTCCCTTCGCTTGGCCCTGGACCACTTCCGCGCCTGTCTCCGCCTCGTCCTGCACCTGCGCCTCCCGTTGGTCGTGTTCACCGACTCCGTCTCGGCCCCATTTGTGGCTGAAGTTCGAGAATCCGTTGGCTTGGCGGACCACACTCGAGTCTGTTCGTTCGGAAATACTATTTGGAACTCTGAATGTATTATTCGAACTGGCCGTAGAGATCAAGCCGGACCTGGACGTTATCTGGAGACCAGCAGGTTTAAAGTTCAGCCCAGATCAAAATACTAAGTCCAGGTCCGGTTCTTGTTTGGAAATTTTGAAAATTGGTTTAACAAAAAAATTTAAAAGAAAATCGCTCCTTTTGCATAAAAAGTCAGTCAATGTTCTGCCATCGAATTTTTACCTTTTTTTATCTCTAAACTTGTAAATAGTGTTCTTTTTTCCGTTTTACACAAAAATATTCTAAGACTGAATTTTTTCTTCACATTTTCTTTTTTTCTTTGTGCACAGATTTGGAACATTTCCCTGGAAGAGTTACCACTCATCAGGGCCAATGTTTCTCTATTGCGCGCTGTCGTTGGAAAGGAACACTCCGCAGTTGTCGGTGAATTGGGTCCAATAGGACATCATGGACAACTTGGCCAGAATGGATCGTCATCATCGGTGGTGGAGATGCACGTTTTGGCCAACTCCAAGCCGTACTTTCTGAAAAATGCATCGGTCACATTTTTAATGCAATACGATAAACTTGCGCCCTTCTAAACTTAAGCCAGTGCTGGGTATTGGACATTTTGCAGCTCCGACCTCCCAAAATTTTCGGCTCCAGCTTCGGAGCGGAGCCATAACCAGCAGCACTGACTTAAGCTATGACCAAAACGTTGCGCTTACAAAACTAATAAAGTAATATCGATGTTGGCCAATTGTAATACCAAGATTAACCAATTAATAAGCTTTAACGGACGCAAGTTTTGGACAAAAACGAACTGTTACATTTCAGCAGGACAACCAGTTCAACTCCAGCGCCTTTGTCTGGTTGGACCCCATCTATGGGCATGGCAAGCCCAGCTTTTTCCCTACAAACTTTGAATGGAACCCGAAGTTCCCGGCCGGAAAGATCACTCTACTCAAAGTGCAGTACCACTCTTCTGACTTTTTAGCGCAATTTTCCTTTTTTAGTTGATACCAGCCAACCAATCGGTTCATCTGGATGAACTCGATGAATTGCACCGTAATCGAGTCCTGAACTTGTTGGACACCGAGTTCATGGCCGGAGATAGGTTTTTTAGATTAGAATGATTTTTGCCAAGGGTAATCCCTTGGGAACATAGAAAGGCCATTGAGCAGTTTGACAGTCTCTTTACCGAGAAACTGCTCGAGGAGGCCGTCCAAGAACAAACTTTTGACGACGATGACGAGGTAAATTTAAAGCGTTTTTTCCAATGAATTCGTTCCAATTTCAGGCTATAATGTTTCTGTTGGCTAAAGAAAAGTCGGCTCTGTTCAACCTTGTTCCAGGCGAATGGTTTAACGCCTTCCATCTATTCTAAAGAATGGATTTGGGACAAAGTGTGTTTCAAAGAGCCAGAACATACGACCATATTTTATATGTTTATTGATCTTCTGTTTAAATGTATTTTAATGGGTTTTGTGACATGATAACAACAAATCGTGGTCATTTTTGTAAATTTATAAATAATTTTACATAAAGGCACGAATACCCATAGGTCACGTGATTTTGATTCTATGATATGAGTTTTTCAAGCAGCACCAGGTCACATCTCTGTTCCAGCACCTCCAATACCCTTGCTTTGGTCATCCCTGACACGTTGAACTGCTCCAACTTCTCGTTGAGTTGCTGCTCCGGGATGTGCTTAACCTCATCCTTGAGTAGAATTGCTGTCGGTGGTGGCAAGGCCAGCAGTCGAAGTGTGCTCAGAACACTGACACATTTCTGTGAGAAAATAAAAAATGTTTTCCGATTAGCGTCTTCAAAATGCCTACATCATCAAACACATCAAATTCGCTGGCCCCTTTTACTTTTCCATAGCATGAGCTTAGCAATGGAATTATGGCATTGGTGGCATCATGAAGGAATTGCGCAGCACCTCTATAACTGAAAGAAGATAATTTTCATTTTAAATTTTAACCCAAATTTATCAGTTTATCACTGACTTGAATGCAGTTTGCGACACGACACATTCATCCAATGCGCTCCAAACCTCATGATTTGTTAGGTGGTGCAGTGTCAACACGGAGTCGGGCGATATGTTGGCGGTGATCCATCCAAGCAGTTCCTGCACTTTCCTCAGGAAGGGTTCCAGCGACGCGGTGATCTCATTGGGTTTGGCCACACCAGCACTCATCTCCATGCCGTACCATTTCTCGTTGGCATACGCATTCAATTTGAGCCGAATAGCCTCCGAGAAGGCATCACACAAGTTGCGCACTTGCTGACGCCACACATGGCGGTACAGTGTTGCACTCTCATCAAACGTACCACGGGCCAGCGAGTTCAGGGTGCTATTGGTGGTGGACGAATCAGATGTTGTTGCTGCTGCTTTATCAAAATTTGATTGTTGCTCGAGAAAGAATTGGAGACGCACATATTCCGGTGAATCGCTCCAATCATCGAGCACAAGAGTTAAGTACCTTTTGTTAGTAACATTGGATAGTTTCGTATTTTTAATATTGAACAATTATTTTTCCACAAAATGTTATTTTAATCGGTGAATATCGGTAAACCTTTTATATTTTCCAATAAATAAATATTTTTGGTTATAAGGTCAATCAAATTGTATTTTTACCATAAAGCGTTCATTAATTGAGGATAAGGTTTTGTCCACGGCTGAAGATGTTGACCAATTTGCACAATTCGACTTCGAAACTCGTCCACAATGACAAGTTGAAGCTTCAGAAAACGGCATTGCAGCCGCACTTCGGGAATTGAGCGGTACCTTTCGGACATTGACTGCATCAAAATGACGAAAGAATCGGCAAAATTTGGCACTAAGTACTAAAAAATAATTTAACTGACTTGTGAGCAAATTTAAATGTGAGCAAAAGCTAATTTAATATGGAGTTAAATAAATTCATAATTTTTGGATTTAGATGCAAAAAATGTTTTAAATAAAATTATATACCGGGTCAACATCAGCGGCTTCCTGGTATCGAGGTTCATAAGCCTCTTCATCCGCCAGTATTGAATCAATGCCGGCCGAAAGAGTGTCCCGTTCCAGCTTGATCCACATCTCAAGCACATCTTCTACTTTGCAAAGTTCAGAGACGACATGCACCGGTGCCTCTTCAGGGTACCCGTAGTTCTCCTGAATTTCTTTCTCGAACAGCACAGACTCATCAATTAGATGGGATAGTTGGTGTCTGTTCTCCAAAATACGCGGTGAGTGAAGGATGTCGGACACTTTCTGCGCAGCCAATCTCATCAAGTGCTGAAGGAACAGATCCTTTGCTGAGCGAATATGTGTACTTTCCGGGAACATCTAAAAATAATAATTTCAATGGCTTGTGGAAAAGAATCGCCTTCACCTTCCGGGTTACGGAGTTGATCAAATTTTATTAAAATTTACCTCTTCGAGGAATGGCTGTATATATTGCTCAAAGTATTCAATGTTGTTTTCAGCCCAATAAGAGAGTTGAGTGAAAAACCATTCAGGTTTTGATGGGTTGTTTGTAGGCCGATCCTTATAGAAGTGATAATCAAATCGCTTAGTAAATTCATCCAAAATAAGTTCAATAGGTCCTCCTTGTTGAGCAATGATATCAGTGCATCCCAGATTCGGAGCAGTTTCAGAATTTACCTTTCAAATTGAACTGCAAAAGTTTGAAATATTGCAAAATATAAGTACCAATTGTAAAGATTTTAATATTTGTGCACTTTGTACAAGCGGAAGGCGCAACGTGCCGAAATCGACGGGTTCTTCGAATGGAAAATGGATACGGGCAAAGACATTGGAAAGAGCGGAACGCAACTCGAGTTGAAGAAATTGCGCGAGAGAAGCGGACTTGACGCTATATTCATGCCGGCAATGATTATCTATGCAGTACTAAAGAAAAGGAATGTATACATACAATGTTTGATCAACTCATTATGAACAAGAAACAAGTGTACGAACAAGGCGTCTAGGGGAAGCAGGCTCGTAACGAGGGGTGCCAAAAATTAAAATTTTTCAAGGGGTTCCCCTTGTTATCCAAAATTCGCAAAAAATTTCGCCGCTAGAATACGATTTATGTTCGTTTATTTAGTTGAAATTTTCAAAATTCTTTAAAAATCACCGTTTTTTTAAATGCCACAGGACCCTCCCCCAAACCCAAGGGCTCGTTACGAGCCTGGGGAAGAGGTGGGGAATTCTTCCCAATGCCAAAATTGTGCGTTTTAGCTCAAAAATCTAAAATACACCTTAAGATAACTTATTAAACTTTAAAAAAAAGAAAATACATCCCTAAAACTTTTTCGGACTTCAAAAATACACCTCTAATTGTAAGAATTCTACAATCTCCAGGCTGTTGTTGTTAAGATACCTACCTCATGGCTCTCTCGAGGTATTTTGAGCAATTTTCTATAATTATCCAATAAATGAGGATAATTTCCCTTGCGCAAACATCTTCGGACCTCATCACGCAATATTGTGAAATTTCTGGAAAATTTCAAGTAAGCTAGCCTCCTTTGCATTAGCTGCAGGTTTTCGACCTTCTCGATGAGTTCTGGCGCTTCCTTTGAAAATTTTTCTCACATAAGGTGTTTTTAAAATTAAAACTATTGTAAGTACAAAATTCAACTGACCTTTTTCATTCTATCAAAGAGTTCGCAAAATTTGTTTGACAAAAGCGAGTTTTCTTCGCTAACATTCTTACGCATGTTTGCCAAATTTTCTTGCAATGCTTGGAGATTTTGGCCAAATTCTTTGAGGTTTTCTTGGTGCACGATGACTTCAACCTAATTCAATTTCAAAAAATGTGAAAATATGTTCAAATTGGATAAAACCTCATGTTCCTCTTTCTTCCTCAATAAATTGTCGTACAATTTGCGAATGCCTTGAAAATAACGTCGCAAATCCTTTGAATTTAGTTCGGCAAGGCGTTCACGAATTCGGATTGTCTGATGTAAAATTCTATGGATAAGAAACGCGAATAAAAATAGGCATTTGGCTCGATTGGGTTTCTTAGCATTTTTAGCATGTTTGCCAAATTTCACCTCTAGGGGGATCTTTTCGTTTTTTTTCAAAAAGTTTGCTTAAAAACCCATAAAAATCTATTTTGAGTCAAAATAAATTTTTTTTTAAACTAAAAAGCGCACCCAAACTAAAAAGCGTTACCTAAAAATATGCAAAAAGAGCAATGTGATATAGCGGTACCACAGATGGGTAGAATCCCCCAGGCCAGAATTTTGAACTCATCAAAAATTTGTACGTTCTTATAAAGAAATCATTCGTAAGATTTTTATTTTTGCAAATGGTACCTCCCTCTATCCCTGAAATAAACCTCATTAATTTTGTACTGTTCAATGCTACTCGAGGCTGCAGCAACAGTAGCATTTTGTGGAATGGAAGCAGTATTAAAACTTGTATTTGAAGCCGAACCAGAAACAGTCGACAATTCAGAAGACATTTGTATTATTTATTATATTTATCTTTTTAGCTAAGTATGTATGTAAAATCTGAAATTATATATGTAAGTACATTATACTCACTCATACCCATTCAATTTCTAACAATTCCAATCCTTTTTTGGTCTTTAATTTCATATAGGATGAGATGGGTAAGAGAATAAAGTTTTCGATTTTTCTCTCATAATCTTATTTATATATATTTATATATATATATATATATATATATACACAAAAGATAAAACTCAA
>JAQIYK010000359.1:0-15038 GCA_034700465.1 Rotylenchus robustus
CCTCCTTCTCATCATCCTCCATGTCCTCCTTCTCATCATCCTCCATGTCCTCCTTCTCATCATCCTCCATGTCCTCCATGTCCTATCATCCTCCATATGCTCCTGCCCCGCATCTTCCGTAGCGGGTCCTCTTCATCCATTTGCGGTGATGGCTGTGGTGTTTGTGGTGGTGATGGTGGTGATAGCCCGGATATGGCTTGTTGGCCCATCCGCCATTATTCCCACCGCCGATATTGCGATTTTGTCGGTTTAATTGGAAAATTAAGGAAGTCGGGGAGGGAGATGAGAGCGAAATGAGGATTGAGAAGAGGAGAAGGAGGAGGAGGAAGCAAATGACCATTTGTTGAGGGATGGGAAACATTTCGGGACAGTCTTTGGTGGGTGGGGACACGGGACGATACTTACTTCTCTGATCTTTTATACACAAATACGCCGACCTTAAAGGCAACAAAGTTCGCTGTGTTCCAAAAATGGGTCCAATTATCGGTGGTTGTGTGTTGTAACAAGTACATGAGGTGGCTGGAGGGGAGGGAGGAGGCTGATGACGAAGTGACGAAGACAACTTCAATCATTAACTTAAACAGATCAAACTTTCCTCCTCTTCCCTTTGGTCGTAGATCATCCACACAACCTTCTGCCGGTGATTATCAGGTATTCTATCTATCTTCCTATGTTCATCTCCCTCCATCGCCTCGCTTTCCGCCGCCAAATGAACCAACAAAATAAGGCCGAAAATGCGTAAATGGTGCATAGAGTAAGGACGGGGAAGTGGAGGAGGGCGGGACAGTGCCGAAGCTGGTAGGCCACAAAGCAAAGGCACCGTGCAATCTCGCCAATCAGGGCCAGACTGTTCCTCCTAAAAAGCATTGATCCTGGTTGTGATCTGTATGGTCTTTGGATTACTGTATTTCGCTAAAGAACCACTTCCTCTGAACCCTCTCCCACTAAACTCCCTTTCTGGAGATATAGTAAAAAGGAGCCCCATAGGTTCAATTAGAGGAAATACGGTACTTTCGCTGAAGCAGTGCTCCCATCGAATGGAGCGATGCCAGGAAGAAGGCACACTTCTGTACGAACTCAGTCCAGGACTGTACTTGCCGATTGTACTGGAAGTGGAGGAAGAAGGCGAGCAGCAGCGAGAAGTGCACACACACATAGGCACAAACCAGAAGCGGCGGCGGGACATTGGATCTCTGAAAATGGGTCAAATTGGGATATATTTTTGGATTGGGGATCAGTCAGTACCCTGATCCGCTGGACGGATGGTGGGCAAATTGGCTGATGGTCGGAACGCAGTGCCAGTGTCCGACACAATTCGCCCCATTTTTGGATTAGAACCAATTTGAGTGGGACAATCTGAAAAGGATCAAAAGATCTGGACTGGATCAAATTGAGGATATGATGGTGGTGGCAAGGGGAAGATACACTTGCCTGGAGGGTCCATTGCTCAAATGTGAGATTGTTGTTGCTTCGACAGTACTTTGGGGGCTCATCATATTTTTCGGCTTGGAAAGTGCCGAACATACGGTCCCACACAATCAGAACTGCACCAAAGTTGTGGCCAATGTAGCCAGGGTTGAGTGCATGGTGGACCCGGTGGAAGGAGGGCATGTTGAACAGAAGACCAACGGGGCCGAGATGATCAACCAACTTATCGGATGGATGGACAATTTTGTACAGAATAATAGAGAGTGAATACGGTTGTGTGTAGCCAGAACTGGTAGATTTGTGAAAAGTAATGGTGGAGTAGAAAGACGGGCGGGGGAATGAACAGTGCTTGGAGCAGTTCAAAGGGGGCGAGTGCCAGGTCCTGAAGGAGGGGTTGCCGAAGGGCGGTGGACAGGTTGAAGTGGTTGCTGGAGTGATGCGTGGAGTGGAAAGCCCAAAGAAAGCGAAATCCTGGCAAAAAATAAATTAATAAATATATCGGATTTTGGACATTTTCGACCGTGCAGTGCCCGATGACCAATGTAATAAGTCAGATCCTGGCTGAGAAAACAGACGGCCCAAGTGAGTGGCGAATGCCACGCCAAATCCACCAGTCGCCACTCCCTCCAAATCCACTGATAGAGCACCAGACACACTGTTCTCCCACCGCCGAATCTGTTGAAAGCAATGAGCGTATTGGTGGATGAGGGAAGGGCACACTTGAAGAGTTGGGAGAGAACGCCGGCCGACACTGAGGCGACAGAATCCCCGAGGCTGTACCTGTCCCGGTGGCCGGACAGACACAAAACAGCCAACTCCAGCACAATCATCACTGACCACCAGGCAGTGACCTGAAGCCGAACATGGAGAAAAGGAGGTAGGGAAGGGGAGTAAGGGAGGGATGGATAGGGAAAGGGAGTAAGGGAGGGATGGATAGGGAAAGGGAGTAAGGGAGGGATGGATAGGGAAAGGGAGTAAGGGAGGGATGGGTAGGGAAAGGGAGTAATAAAAGGGAGGGATGGGTGTTGGTTCTAAGCAGCTCACTTCCATGCTGTAGTTGGGCACATCCTCCACCCGTTGGTATGCAGTTTCGCCCGGAGTGATCAGGTAGAACACACACCGAAGGTTGGCCAAGTTCAAATGGGCCAAGTACCACTCGAGAAGAGCCTCCGCGTCAGGCCAGGCCAATGGCGCGTGGAAATGGAAGGAGAGATTCATCCCGATCTTCTTGTTGGGAACAGATCTTCGAAATTGTAAAACCCCCCCAAAACCCCCACAAAAGCATGTGAACTGAAGAGACGAAAAAGAATAAATAAAATGGAAGAGGAGATGCTTGCTTGTATTCTGGTAGCGTGGGGCTGGGGAAGGAGGAGAAAGGATTGATTTGGGTTCTTCGGATGGAATTTTGATTAAATTTCCCAAAACAAACACATGGACGGACTTCTCATCGGTCAAAGAAATAAATTGAAAATGGAGGGAAGGGAAGAAGGAACTGAACGAACGAACGAACACAAATGCCGCATCACCGCTTCTTCCTATTTCTTTTTTTTCTTCAGAAGTGCTCACTCCTTCCTCAGAAACTGTAAAAAGTTTTGAAAAGTTGTTTCCAGTCACATTTTTTATATTTAATTGCATAAAGTGCAAAAATTAAATATATATATAAAGGCATGCGTTTGTTATTTGTGTTTTAAAGTGTTTGTCGGATTTATTTGGGTTTGGATTTGGATTGATGAATTTAAAATGGTTGAAATCCAAAATGCCAATTACGCGTATTTTAATAATTTGAATTCAAGATTCAAGCAGTTTTTTATAAATTTAAAAATTTCAATGTGCGCGTGTGTTCTTTCTTTCTACTTACGGTTGCACGTCGTGTACTGTTGAAAAAAGCGGCAATTTTTTATGCACATCCGTAAAAAATATAACAGAGTTCTTTGGCTAGTGCGTTATGCACAATGCACACTCGATGGGTTTCACCGAGAAAAAATTGCATTATTTTATAACTATATATACCTTCAAATCCTTCCGAATCGAAAAGATATTATCATTTTCGGACTCTCCGTAGTCGAAAACCCTCAAGTAAACAAAAATTGCTGCTAAAATACAAATGTAAAATATAAAATTCGGATATGCACAAATTCTTGCCGCTCAGAACTCAGAACACACCAGCAGGGCTGCATCGCCGTCGGCGGATGGCGGTTGGCGGCCCTTTTTGGCTCGGCGGTCGGCGGCGAATTTCGCCGCCGAAAACACCGCCGAGTGATTTTATGGTCAATTTTTTCCCCGAAAATAGTGAAAATTTTGGTAAATTTTCAGGAAATTTTAAAGGAAATTGCTCATTTTTATCCAAAAATTTCAAAATTTTGAGCTTTTTTATGAATTGCCAGGCCAAAAATAATAATTGCGCGCTTTTTGGCAGTTGCGCATTGCGTCTTGCGCATTTTTTTCTAATTTTTTAAAAATTTAAAAAAAATTCGGCGGAAGGCGGTTGGCGGCCCTTTTTTGGTCGGCGGTCGGCATCGGCGGCAAAAAAAAATCGGCGGGGCGGTTGGCGTCGGCTGGTTTTTTCAGGTCGGCGCTGCAGCCCTGGAACACACGTGTTTCCCACAGGCCACAGCTAGCTGCTCTGCCCGCCCGTCTGGGCAGCGGACAATGTCAAAATATTTTAGGATTTTGGTGTTTTGCCTTTGCCTGTGAATATATATGTATGTATGCATATGTATTGTATTATGTTATGATATGATGGGTCATGGGTCTAATGTTTTCAACAAATCATTCAGATCTTTGTGATCGAAGGACCAACAACAAACATTTTACACAAATGGCCATCTGTTCGGATGGATATTACCAACGGCGATTGCATGCCAAACATTCGACATCCCTATTAAAGGGTTATTTTCCTTATGGTTACAAAAAAGTTAATTTAACCTTTATGTTTTTTATAGAAATTCCTGAGGCGCTTCAGAGGGATTTTGGATTTTCAACATTACCTGATAAGTACGACAAATTGAATCGGTTGTTCAATGAAATGGAAAAGGTTTGTTATTATTAGCTATTTAATGTAATTTATTAGCTATTTATAACTTTTTTTTGGCAATTCTAAACAAATAGAGTCCGAATTAGTGTTTGTGTGCAATTCTTTCGGATGAAAAGAATATTCGACTTTGTTTTATTAGAGAGCGACTATGGACCGGATCCGTATACGGATTTTTACGGATCCGTAGTCCTGATCCGAGTTTTTAGGGCCGATACGGATTTTTTGTCCGTATAATCCTGATCCGTATGAGTCCCAAATCCTGATCCGAATCCTGATCACAGGTGGGCACCCCCCCCCCCCAATTGGGGGGGGGGGTCGCGCAGAGCAGGGGAAAATTTGGGGGAGGGTCGCGCAAGTAGGGGGTCGCGCAAGGGGAGGGGTCGCGCAGGGGGAGGGGTCGCCCAAGGGGAGGGGGGTCGCCAAATGAAGGACGCCTGTGCCTGCTCCCCCGCCACGAAATGCTATAAAAATACCCCCTTATGTCTTTTTTATGTGAAAATTTTTGACCGCAGCGCTTCTCCTAGTCCATAAAATAATCCCTCAAAATCGACTTGTAAGAATTCATGAAAAATTTAACAATTTTGTCGCGGCGCTTAAATTTAGATCTCAACCCAAGAATAAAATACCTTGGTTGCCCCCGAGAAAATAAACTTTTAAAGAATTTTTCGAAGCGGATGATTGGAAATAAAATTTGAAATTCTAAGTGATATTATGATGCGAACAGAGAAAATAAATGTAAAGAAACCTAAAATTGCTTCAAAACCGTAATCGCTTCAAAAATATCTTAATGACTTTAATGAATTATTACCTTTTTCTTTTTATATTCTTAAATTACTTTTGCGCCTGTTTTACATCCTTAAAATTGACTTTTTGGTGAAAATTCAGAAATTAGAAGGATGCCCCTTTGTTTCTTGGAAAATTTTAATGTTAAAGTGATTTAAAAAATCCGTATACTCAACGAATACGGATTTATACGGACTACGGATTTTTAGATTTTTTGTCCGTATAATCCTGATCCGTAATCCTGATCCGTATTTTTCCAAAATGTCGCTCTCTAGTTTTTATAGTCGGGATCGGGAGTCAGCAGCTCAGCAGTCAGGATACAAATTCTTCAGGATTGCCTTTTTTATTTATAATTTTCTCATATGTTTACTTATTTGAATATTAAATATTAATTTTTTGAGGTACTTCAAGTGTCTTTTGGGCGCGGCCAACGAATTACCTTTTCACAGCTTATAGCGAATATAGAGAAAAATTCCGGAAGGTTTGGAAATTATTATAATGGTTGATCAATTGTTGATAATTTATAGAAAATTTACAATGGATCATTTGGCGCAAATCAACCATCTCTATCCGGAAGCATATAATTTAAAGTGGGAGAAGCCTCGCAACAAAAAGGGACTAATTTCTGAGCAATGGGATTTGGCAATCAAACAGAATGTGGAGAGAAATAAAGGTTTTGTTTTTTGGCTTTCCTATCTTGTAAGGGTTGTTCTTGTAACAAATCAATTTAAGACATCGCGTCCTTCATAAGTAAGAAAGACCTCGATGCTGAGAATTATAGCCTAACCAAATTGTCCAGTCCAATCGCAGGTACTTATAAAATTATATAATTAGTGAAAAAAGAAATTTCTATCCTCCAAAACTAAAAATTTTTCAATAAAGTACCAAAAAATGTGTTATTTAAGACAGATATTTTTCAAACGACTCGTAAATTTCATGAAAAATTTTAAGCGAATTCATCAAAGGGAAAGGGAGATCTTTATCTTCAATAAACCATAAATTTTAAAGATTTTTTTAAAGTTAATGGCAGCAATTTGTTGTCTTCGGAAATGAAAAATGGCGTTCAATTGCAAATTTCGCCCGTTAAACTCATTTCGCCAATAAAGTCGCGTCGAGAAAGGGATTTCATCTTGCGTTCGCCTATAAAGAAGGCCAATTCTGTCATTCTCTGGTTTGCTTATTTATTTTAAATATTTTTTAAATAGCAAATATATTTCAGCCCGACTTTTCCCGATACGCGTGTTAAAATGAATTCAAAACGAATGCAAATGCGGAAAATGATTTTTCGACATTTGTTGGTATCGAGAGTTCGCAAAGCGCATGAGGCTTTCTTGGCTGAGAAAAGACGTGAATTTTTGCTCTTAAATTATTATACGTTTATAAGTTATTAATTAATTTGTTAAGTTTCACATGCGGATGATCAAGGTGTGCATCCAGCATTTAAGAAAGTAATGAACGAGCTAGTTAATGAAATTCCTGGTACGCTTCCTGACAAACCAACTGGCACCGATTTACGCAATAGTGACATCAGAAGTTTCTTTGAGGTCATTTACCTACCAATAAAACACCGATGTATATAATCAGACTGGGGTATATCAAGAGAATGGTTTAATCCTAAAATACTTGTTAGTTTTTGAGTATAAAAACGAGCATTTGCCCTTTTCCATGGCTTATTAGGTACAAGTACAATAATTAGGGATGGGATAAATAATTTTTAGTGGCCAAAAAATCCAAAATAGTGAGCAAATAGAGATTAAAATTCCAAAATATTTACGAGTAATTGCGATTTATGTAGAAAAAAATTTAAAAATCGAAAATTTTATTAACTAAAAGGTCGTGCAAAAAAGGCGAAGGCAATTGAAAACAGGGAGCGAGGAGTAAAAAATCGCCGCACCGAAGGCGCGGCGCGAAATTTTTTTGGGGAGGGGGTAGCGCAAAAATTTTGGGGGATCCCTGTCCATATGTGCTTCAAACATAGCTAAAAAAAAATACGTTTTTCGTGATTTATAGGCCATTCCAAGTAAGCGGAAAAATAATTACATAACTAAAAACCCATCCCTAACAATAATTATTACAACTTACGGGAAAAAAGTAAATGGAACTAAATACACTAAACACTAATTGACTTGGTTGTTATTAATTGAAAGTTTAGTGTCTCAATAAAACGCCACAAAAAGTTGTCGAAAGAGAGAAAACTCCGGAAAGAGCATTGCATGCCGCCAAATCTGAACCACAAACACCGATAAGCTCGCATACGAAGAAAGAGCCTCAAACGCCACAAACACCATTGCAACAAAGGGTATAAAGACTAATATGGGCCACTTTTTCGGAGAAATACATGTTCGTGAAACTGCCTACGTTGCCAAACTGTTAGGGGAACAAATTTAAAATTTGGGCAACGATCCAATACAATTTACTAATTTTAGCTAGAAGCCAAGTTTGCTGCGAAAGCTGCATCTAGTGCTGTTGATGTTAGTGCGCTTCAAACACGACGTGGGATGCTTTATCGACTGAAGAATGATATATTGGAAGTGATCAGAGCCCATCTGAATTTAAACAAATGCACTACTGTTGGAATGGGAAATCGTGAACTTTTACAAAAATTGGGTCGCGAAATTAGCATTGGTTTGATTTACGTTACAAGGAGAGGCTAATGGATATTTTATATTTTCAGAGTCATTGTTGGAGCATCTGAATCTTCTGTGTGAATTGGTTCCTAAAACCATTTGTTGGATTGAAAGTTTCAACTCTTCTTCGGGTCCGAATGAGCACCTTTTCAAACTATCAGCGGATGCTGGACCAGGATGGCTTCCAAATGTCCTAAGTGTTATCGAGGTCTATTTTTGAAATTTGTTTTAATTTATGGTGCAAAATTTAGAGGGAACTCAGTGTCTTGAATGAGAAGTTACAATCCATTACTCCATTTACAATTGTAAAGTCGCCTTCCAGTTTGTTCTGATTTGCCAAAGATGTTCATCACTACCAGTCTTAAATGCCAATCACTAATTATTTGTCATTTTACCACATTTCTGTTTATTTAACTCGTATAAAATTTTGGCTGTTTTCCAATTAAATGATATCTCCACGTAGTCTTTCGTTGTACCTTATGTTTTACAGTATCGTAATGAAATTATTATGATTCAGAATTACAGATCTGGAAGATGGATGCACTTGGGACAATTGAATTTGGTATTTTTTGCAATATTTTCTTTGTTAGTTAGTGTTTCCCTGTTCATCATCCGCCCGCCGATCCTTGCCGCTTCGATCTGATCATCAGCTTTGTTATTATTCATTCAACTGGGCTCACCCTCCCTGCCCTCCCCCTTCCCACATTCCATCCAGCTCCGTTCTGTCCGCTGTCCGTCCCTTCCCGTTTCTCGCCCTCCATTGACTGTCCATCCCATCCACCATCCTTCTATCGTTCATTCACCTGCCCCCCCTCCCCTCCACATTATACACCCCTCGCTCCTCATTCCTTCCATCTTCGTTCCGTCCCCGCTCGCTAAACACATATTCCTTCCTTCCTTCTATCGATCGATCTGTCTCTTTCCTTCCTTACCACATTATTCATTCGCACACTCATCTAACATCCTCATCCGATCCTCCCCCCTTCCCATTCATCCTCCTCCCTTCCCACCATCTATCCCCAATTTTATCCAATCAAAACATTAATGTTATTATGATTATGATCCAGCAGATCGACTACTAATATCTAATATGGAATGAAATGTTTTCATAATTTGTGCTTAAATTTTTAATCAGTCACCAAATACATCGAACACAACTAACTACATACAGTATGTACTATGATATTATTTTTAGTCATTTATTTAGATAAACTAAAATCTAACAATCATCCACCACTAGCATTAGCATGACGAATAACGACAAATCATTGGAACAGCTCACAACTCGATTGTTGGATCCGCGCTTTGTACTGAACTTGGATGGTCTTTTGGTAAACAATATTATAATATTAATATGTAACAAAACAATATTTTATAACAATGTTGCAATATATATTTTGGTATTTGTTATTAATTATGTGTAGGGCTTCGATAGTTAGGCAAGTTCCTATTTTTTCTAGAAACTCACCATGGCCTGAAATGCAAGAAAAATGTGTTTTTAGCTTCATTGGAAGCTAATAGCATGCATTTTAAGATGCTTATTTTGGCATTTTTCGGCAATTTTTGTGAAAAATTAACGATTTTACGAAAATTTGGATTTTTCGATTAAAAAATTTCAAAATTTGGCAAAATTTTCAAATATTTCGATCGGTAATCGAATCGGAAAATCATATTTTCGCTTTTTTGGGCATATTGGAATTTTTTCGAGAAATTTTTTTATCAATTTTTTCGAAAATTTGTGAAAAAATCTAGAATTTTTTTTTTTTGAAAAATTGATTTAAAAAAGAAAATTCAAAGCATAAAACGCGATTTTAGAAACGAAAATGCGATTTTAGGCTAATTTTTTTTTGGCATTTATAAGGCATATTTTCGTGCCTATTTTCAGGTTTTTGGACATATTTTAGGCGCCTATTTTGCCATTTTTATTTTCCTAACTATCGCAGCCCTAATTATGTGTTGTATTGGTATTTTTATTTTGTTAAGGATGCCATCATAGCGCTCTTTAATGACTGCGATTTTCCAGTGCTAAAACGGATTCGGAATATTGAGACATTCGTCGCTCGAAGTAAGCTCCAATTCCAAAAAAGTGATTTTGTTCGATAGGTTCGTTTCCGAATGTGGGTTTGGCATCACAAATTTAGTTGAAAACAAGATGACTGAATTCTTTTAATCCACTACGCACTGTATATATTGACATTTGTTTTGTTTAGATGAAAAATTAATTAAATCGCTCATCGACTACCGTATGAAATGCGCCGACTTCAGGCTAATAAAAATTATCGGAAGAGGTGCATTCGGGGAAGTACAACTAGTTCGGAGTGTAAAAACAAACAAAGTGTACGCAATGAAATTGTTGGACAAGGACAAGATGGTATGATGATATTTAGATCATACATACATATACATTTTGTAAGTGTTTTTCAGATCAGACGTTCAGATTCTGCTTTTTTCTGGGAAGAACGCGACATTATGGCCCATGCGGACTCCAATTGGGTTTGTCCAGATTAGTTACTACAACAATGTGCTTACTGTATTCAGATTGTTAAATTACACTATGCCTTCCAAGATCCTCGATACTTGGTATTTGTAGTTAAATTTTGGCGCATCTTTCAAGCACTTTATTATAGTACATGGTCATGGAGTTTATGCCTGGTGGAGATCTTGTCAATCTGATGGCCAATTTTGATATTTCTGAACAATGGGCACAATTCTACACGGCTGAGCTGGTATTGGCCTTGGACGCCATCCACTCTCTTGGCTACATCCACCGCGATGTGAAACCCGGTTGAATAATACTGTACCTTACACAAAATACAAAATAACCACAAAGATTTTAAGACAATATGCTGATTTCTGCAAACGGCCATATTAAATTGGCAGACTTTGGCACTTGTGTAAAAATGAATACAGTTAAGATTTTAATTTCTGACAACATTTTTCTGTTTTTGTTCAGGATGGGTTTGTCCGCTGTTCCAGTGCAGTTGGCACTCCTGACTATATCAGGTATATTATTAGAATTTTGATGAATAAATCCCAATTAAATTCAACAATCTAATCCCGATTCAGTCCCGAAGTACTTCGTTCTCAAGGTGGTGAAGGGGTTTATGGGCGTGAAGTCGATTGGTGGTCAGTTGGGATCTTCCTCTATGAGATGCTCGTTGGCGAGACGCCCTTTTATTCGGATTCGCTCGTCAACACTTACTCGAGAATTATGGACCACGACCGGCAGTTGCAGTTTCCCAATGACGTAAACATTTCGGAACATGCCAAGGACGTCATTCGCAAATTTCTGTCCGAATCAAACAGCAGATTGGGCAGAAACGGCGTGGCAGTCATAAAAACACACCCGTTTTTCAACAATTCTAACTGGAACTTTGACAACATTCAACATGGTTTGTCCATTATTATTTTTTAATTGGATTTAACTGTAATTAAATTTTCAATTCTAGCAACTCCGCCATTTGTGCCAGAACTGAGAAGTGACGATGACACAACTCACTTTGAGGACGTGGAGCAGGCTGACCCGGTCAATTCGGAGAGTTTTCAAATTCCGAAAGCATTTACTGGTAATCAATTGCCTTTCATTGGATTCACCTACTCCAGCGAAGAAGGGTACAAACTTAAGTTCGATTATACACAGGCCCGTAAGCCGTAACGAGGGGGCCCGGGCCCCCTCGAAATGCCAAAAATTAAAATTTTTTAATAGGGTCCCCTCTTATGTTTTCCAAAATTTGCGAAAATTTTCGCTGCGTGCCGCGTCGCCTATCGGCGCCCGCTAGAATACAATTTTTATATATTTATTTAGTTAAAATTTTCAAAATTTTTCTTAAAAATTACCATTTTCACAAAAATTTCGCCTGACGCGGCGAAAATGTTTGTACAGGGCCCCCCAAACCCCAAGGGCTCGTTACGGGCCTGATTATACATATGTATGTGTTTTATCCTTGACTTTTACCAACTTAATTTTATTAAGCCCATTGGAAGCAATTCGAAAGCAAATCACTCACAATACCCCGCTTCTAAATGGGATGATTGAACCCAAACACGGTGCTGTGAATTCGGTTGAGGTGATATTATACAATTTTATTTTTTAATTAAATCACTGATTTCATTGGTAATATAGATTGAGCAAGTGAAAGCAGAGAAGAAATTTCTGGAACTTCGAGTTAGCGAATTACAAAATCAACTATCTACAGCTTCCTCTTCATCAAAACAAGAGGTAATTAATTAGTTGTTTTTGTAAAATATTCGACATTTTAATTGTTATATTTTTATTTAGATTGAAACACTGAAAAAGGACAAGGAATTTTTTGAATTACGCTCAAATGAGCTCAAAGAACAACTTGAGAGGTTATCCAAATACGAAGTGAGCAATTTTGTTAGTTTAAACGGGTTGCCGGGGTGGTGCGCATATAGGTTGGATAATAAAAATTGAATTATTATGGGCATTTTCCAAATTAAATTTAAAATTATACTTTGTAATTTTTTTTATTTTAGTATACCCTTCCCCGCTCTTTTTCTTAACTATCTTGTTATAAAAAATTTCTCTTCAGGTTGAACAATTGAAAATCGAGAAAAAACACTTGGAGATTCGTGTAGATGAACTTAAAGAACAACTTGACAGCATTGTTCCTACAAAACAAGAGGTATATTCAGAAACAATAATTTTTACATTCCCGCTGTATATAAGTAAAATATGTTCTGGTTATTTTTAACAAGAACATACAAATAAACACGTAAAACACATATTGAATCCTTAAAAAAAACTTAACAATGTATATATGGCATTTATTTACTTTATCAGAAATCATCTGAATAGATAGAGATGGGTACGATGTACGATCCTCCATTTCTACCTTATCTAAAAATGCTTTTTATTTATCAAAATAGGCAGAACAACTGAAGGAAGAGAAGAGAATTCTTGAATTCCATGTTTCCAAACTAAAAGAGCAACTTGATGGCAACAAAGCTCCTGTTAGAAAAAATTCAATAGCTCCAGAGGTAACAAACATAATCTTATAAAACTATTTTGAGATAATGAAAATAAATTAATTAGATGGAACAATTGAAATATGAAAAGAGGGTTCTCGAAACTCGGGTCAGGGATCTGAACGAATTGGTGGAGAATTCACGACAACAGTCAGAAATATTCAAGCTTGAACTGCAGTCACGCAAAGAAGAAATGCTGGAGAAAGACAGACGACTACAAATGGTCCCCACGTTCGAGTTAATTTTTAAAGAATATTTTGGAGTAGACTTGACAGCAGCTGTGAATAAACACTTTTAGAAAACAACTCGACGAACTCAGACAAACTTTAGAGCGAGAACGTGTTTCACACTCACTTTTGGAGGAAACTTTTATTAATGTCCAACGTGAAAAGGGACTTATGGAAAGTGAACTGCGTCAAACCCTTCATAGACACGAGCAGGAATATAAAGCGATGAACGCTTCCATTTCCGAGGTATTATTCAAAGAGACATATCAGGCTCATTTATGGGTTTAGGCATCACAATTGGAAGTAGAGCTTAAGTCTACCATCAGACAGTTGCAGAACGAGGTGCTACAATTCCGAAAACACTCCCATGGTCCAATGGGACTGGCACCAGTGAGTGGAACCTCGACACTGTCCAGTGCAATGTCCACCTCTTCGCTTATTTCCAACTCAAATTCCACGCTTCACAACTCCTCAATTTCGTCAAATGACTTGGAGTCACTTTCCAGAGAGCAATTAATCCAAAGATGCCAACGTGAGATGCAGCTGAAGGAACAGGTAATCAAAAAATGGATAGAGCAAATGATCAATTGTAATTTTAGGTCATCCAAAAGCTTGTCTGTCTGGGGAAGCAGAAAGGCATAAACGATGATTCACGCAACAAGCCGAAAAAGAAGAAGAAAAATGACGAGAAACGCATTCGCGATTTGGCAGAGCTGGAGATGGAGCGAGAGCGCAAAGGTACAGACAGCAGGATTGGACTTTACTGAGAAGTTATTAATTAACTAATCTCGTCTTTAAGGCTACGTCGATCGAATCCGTTGTCTTGAGCAAGACGTCAACTTCATGCAACAACAGCTCTACGAGGAACAACAGCGTGCATTGGGTTTGGAAGACCAGTTGGAGTTGTACAAGGACCAGATGGGAGGGGTAAGCCACACACGTCGAAATCCCTTTCAAATTTGCCAAACTTCCAACAGATCGCCGAGTCTCCGGCCGCATACAACCCGCATTACGGTTGCAACCGCTGCATTCGCTACCATCCGCGTCGCCGGCCAGGCCAACTCGCCGAAAATGCAGTCAATTCCGTCTCCACACATCTTTCCGTCGAAAGGAATTGATGCGGAAATGTGAAGGATATGTATTATGTATGTACGTTTATTATCATCCCATTGCAATATATGTCACTTATTTGACCTTTTTACAACAACCCAGGGATACCATTCCATTCCCATTACTTAACACATTCATCTTTCTCACTGGTGTGCCTGAAACAAATTTGCATTTGATTTTCCATTTTGTGCCTACTTTTATCGGATATATAAAGTTATTTGAAATTATAAAATATTGTGACGTAAAAATAAAATTAACAAGTCTTGTCGACGGCTCATATTCAAAAATGCCTAGCAAAAATGCAATAGAATTAGAAGACCAATTAGATAAACACAAGGCTGATGTGAGATCGGGCCATCCGGGCTCATTTCCGGGGAAGGAAGAGAAAAAGGAAGGAAACATAGGAAAATTAATTTTTATATGCAAAAATAATTAAATTGAAGAGCTTTGTAAATTAAAATCTTTCTTTTATTTATAGCAAATATTAATATTTTTCTTCGGCATTCATTTTTTGGCTCCAATTTTATTTTTGGTGCCAAATTTTCTTCTATCAAACATTGTTTGATTTTGCCTGATGGGTAATGTGCAAAAAAACTTTTCCTTAAATATTCGAACTTTAATTTTTTAACCACTTTTTTAAATTGGAAAATTTCATTGAGCCAACCCAAACCATGTCGAAAAATTTTTGGCATTAAAAAGGGGCCAGCCCGATCTCAACCCTGGTGTTCATACATGCACACGGGGGGTCAATCAGAGGGGGCCTTGCGCGGTCCCCAAAAAATGGGGGGCCCTCCCCCCAATCGAAGCTCCGAAATTTGCGCGGTCCCCAAAAATGCATAA
>JAQIYK010000360.1:0-15030 GCA_034700465.1 Rotylenchus robustus
TCTATCGCTTCAATAAACTTGGTGTGGAACGTCTGAGGTTTTGAAGTGAGGGAAGATCCGGGGTCCCCCCTCCCCGAAATAAAAAGGACTTTGGGAGTTTTCTGGGTGTCTCCTCCCCACCCACTCGTCCTCGGCACAGTTGGGGTGCCATCAGCAACACATCTTCGAACAACAGCGTCAGCCCATCCCTCCCCTTCCCCAACCCAACCCTTTGCCCTGAGCATCCGCCCCGCTCTCGGCACAGCTTCTCTTCATCTTCTTGGTCCACGCTTTGGACAGCTTCCTCTTTGCTAAGAGGTGGTGCCACGACTACAACTTCATCACCAGCAGCGCATTCTTGTGCCCCGGCAGCCGTTCCGCCGCTCTCCCCGGAAACTGCCTTGTGCACAAAGGACCAATTGCCGAAGTTGTGGGTTTGACAAATGTGTGCTGGCGGGCATGGACCCAACAATGATGGTGGTCAAAGAATTTCACCGAATATTTCCTTGAGAAAAAAGCCAAACTGATCCAACTACAATTTCAGGATTTTGAGGTTTTATTAAAATTACAATTTAACTGCTTGAAAAGGTAGAGTTTTTCAACTTCCAAAAAATTGAAAACAATTTAGAACTCAAAATTAGACTCAAAAATTGGGACCAAAAAGCACAAAAAAGAGCCGCAAATTGTAAATGATAATCCAAAGGAAAATGATAAATTGGAGCTCACAAAAAAACTAATCGGAACGGAGTTGCAAAAAATGATAAATAAAAAAGAAAATGTGCTGAAATTGGCAATATTCGACGCGAACACCACGCACAAAGTCAAATCTTCAAAAACTGCGCAAACAATCGCCAAACAAATGCAAATTGAGCGAAACATTGGCCAATTTCTGAGCCAGGACTGGGTGTTCAAGGAGGGATTTGTGGAACAGTTTGCATCCATTGGACACTTTTTGGGATCCAACGAAGGAATAATTGGAAATTGGTGCAAAACAAAATTTATGGTCAGTGACAAGTGTTAAAAAGAAAGATAAATATGTAATTTAGTTGAATTAATTAAATTTGACAAATTTACATTGATATTCTCTTTGTATTTATAATTTATGGTCAGTGGCAAGTGTTAAAAAAGAAGGATAAATATGTAATTTAATTGAATTAATTAAATTTGACAAATTGACATTGATATTCTCTTTGTATTTATGGTCAGTGAGAGGTGTTAAAAAAGAATGATATGTAATTTAGTTGAATTAATTAAATTTGATAAATTGACATTGATAATTTGATAATTTGACATTGGTATTCCCTTTGTGTGTAGAAATTGGTGGATGTCAACTGCCGGCGAAATGGGTTCACTACTATCTTAAATGGGTTGATCTTGCTGTTAGTGGCTGTTTTGGATTTTCTTAGCACGATGCCCTTTTTCTATTTGGTGGACAACTCGGACAAGGCAAAAGCTAAAGACAAATATATTCATAGCAATTTTTAAAATTAACAACAAATTTTCATTCCACCGATACCCCCAACCCCCCTCCCCTCCGTCGAGGGTTTTGTAAAATTTTTCTCCGCCAGAGTAGAAATTAGATGGTAATTCGATATTCTTATACAACGTTTTTTATTATTATTTTTATATAAATTTATTAACTATATAAAACGTTTAATAATTTATTCGTACGTACTTAACTTCCTAGTTTTATCGTTGCTAATCGTAAATTCTGAAATTTAAAAAATAATAATTTTCTAATTTTTGTTTTAGGCCATTTTAGTGAATTTTTTGGCTCTGCCCTTGGCCGATCTGATGATTCGCTTTTATTCCTACAAAATTGGCTCCGAAATTGTTCGAATCAGAAATGGGTACAGTCCACTGTTCCGTTACCAAGTCGACCCGCACTGTGCCAACGATAAAACGTAACAATTGTAAAAATCAATTAAAGTTAAATCCCCATTATTATTTTTAAGTTATATTTTACAATTGTATCGAATACCAATATAACAACACCATTTAAGTACATATATTGCCAATTTCAGCTTGCAGACCCTTTCCAAGAGAGTGTATTTGCACCCAATGGAACCATTCAATGCGTTGCAATTGAGCGACGAAGAATACCTTCTTCTCCGCCGTGTACTGGCATGTGGCATCCCATTCAGGTTGGTGTCTGTCTAATACTTTGTACAAAGTATCTTTAAAATTTAAAAACTATTGCATGTATATAATTTAACCAATATTATTATTTTTGTTTCTAAAATTCAAAATGCGTCTTTTGAAATTGACTTCTAAAAAGCAAAAATATTGCTACGGTTGTGCAGTCCGCGAATAACTTTTTAACGGTCCAACCAATTGGTCGCTAATTTGTAGTAGCTATAAATATGATTAACAACTATCGATTCCAACACTTCCAAACTACAAAAAAAAGTTTAGAACATGCCGAAATGGGAAACATGCCTTGAGGGCATGTAATTAAAGTTTGGAATAATGCCAATGAGATTAACTTGGATTAATTGAATTTGACTTTCCTTGACAACATTTAGCCATCGATGGCATTTCCGCGCACGGAAAGTGTGTTTTGCAGGAGTGCGGTGACCACTTTGCCCAACTGTTGATGCACCACTCGCGCGCCCTCCTCGGCGACTTCGCCGGCCCCCGCCGTTTTGCTTCTTTGGTCCAATTGGCCGAGTCGGTGTTCCACACCACCAAAAGGCGACGGGAACTGTTCACTTATGCTGCAATGGTGTCGGACCAGGGCACTTTCCACAACATCGTCCCCAAAGTGTTCGTCCCAATGATTTTGCATGGCTCCGAATAAACGAAGAATAACAATGGCAATACCGTATTCCCCCCTCCTACTCTTATCCCTCTCCCAGAGGTGGTTTAAAAAAAATATTTTTCCAAGAGATAAAATTAACATAAATACGGTATTTGCAAACAAACATAAATGGCATGTCAAAATAAATCGAATAAAATTAAAACAATAAATTCAATGTCTTTATTGTAATGCATTCGGTTGAATAGGCCAAATGCACCGGGTTAAAATGTGAACAAAATGAATCAAAAGGGACAATAAACAGAAACAATTGAACAAAAAGAATTTATTAATATTTTGTCTTCAATTTGACAACAACCATTTGTATTCCTATCAATTTTTTTATTAATTATTTAATTAATTCAATCATTTTAAACATTTTGCTTGATATTCGGCGGCGGTCCAATTGGCTTGATATCGATGGACTTAGACCGCCTAAAATAGGCAACCGCCTCCTGAAACTTTTTTGACTGGTCCTTTTCTTTTTCTGTCGACCCTTTCCAAAGGGGCGATGTTGGCCAACTCTCTGGTTTGCCTGCTGCTAAATTTGGAATAAATTTTAATTTTCATATTAATTTAACTGTTTTTTGTTTTTGTTTAATTCTCTATGATACGGTCATGCTTAAAGTATGCTTAAAGTCAAAAATAGCAGTAAAAAGTTGGTTAATATTTTGGTTGCAGGAAGAATCCCAGAAAGTGTGCTTAAACAGTTCCATCGAATAAACTAAACAACTCAAAATAAGTATTAGTCATAGGCTATAGGTACGGATCGGCATTGGCTTACCCAACTTCACATCGGTGATCCACACATCACAGTGCTGCTCGGGGGCATAAGCACTTCCGCGGGGACAATGAAACGCATTTTGGAAGGCGGCAAAGTGTTGGAGGGAGCCAAGGATACGGAACTCGGAGGGGGCATCGTGGTCGAGCAGTAGTTGCTGATGAACGACAAGGTCCGGATCCGGAAGTTGACACAAAGATTGAGCGAAAGACAAAAAGAACAACTGGTCATGGTCGTACTGACTGATCAGAGGGTCAGGCAATGCCTTGTCCTCCCCGCGATAATCCAACACATTTTGGAAAGCACGATAAGCAGCTCGAAGACCTGAATTTTTAAACATTGGATAAAACACACAAATGTTTGCATTTTATTGACCTCCATTGTCGGCAACATTCTCACTTAAGGTGTAAACGCCATCAACACAGTTGGGAGAATAGTTTGGATCGGAGAGTGGACAAAACTGAGCGTACTGGTGAACAACACATTGGACCATCTTGGCGAAGGCGGACAACGTGCCAGGACGCATCCATTGATGAAGTTTGCCAAAAGCATCAAATTGGATGCCAAGATTATCTAAAAGATTTTTTATTGATATGATTGAATGATTACTGATTAGATTTAATCAATTGAAAAAGCTGACCGAATCCATGGACCAGTTCATGACCCACTATGGCACCCAACATCCCGAAGTTCAGTGCTGATGGGGCATTTGGATGGAAAAATGGCGGGACAAGGGTGGCTAGAGGCACGGTGATGGAGTTCAGTTTCGGTTGGTACCAGGCGTTTATCTGAACAGTTGCGAACATTATAAAAGTTGTTTTACTGAATGTTAATTTAGTAGTACAGTAGCAAACAGAAGCATTATAGACTCACACTCATGGGAAGTCCGTTAAACTCTGTCCGAACTGTGTGCCCCTCCCAGGCAAGTGGGGCCAGTGCCTTTGTCAGTTTGAATTTGCCAATTTCGAACATTGTCTCGATCAATGTCAAATTGTCCTCCTTCTGCCCAATTGGGAAATGTCCAAAATACGCACTCAACTTTGCATTGTCAGTGATCCAATCCGGGAAGGCAATGTTGCGTACCTTTAAAATTTCATTTTAAATAAAATTTATACCCCAAATTTTGTTACTTTGCCCAAAATATTTTGTATAAGTAAAAAGTTTTTCCTGAAAATTGTTATAGGACAACTGACCATGTTGGTCACTTTTTCAGATGCACCACTCTTCGACTCGGTGTCCATCCACTCCAGTTGGTCCAGCATCGTCTCCAACCCGACCAGCATGTTCTCCACCATCTTTTCCGCACTCTTTCGCACTATCTCTCGATCGCTTTCCCTTGGCAGCACATTGTCCACATAGAGGCGAGATGTGTGGTGGGGCAACTGTTCAATGCTGAGCATGGTGCAACCCATCAGAACACTGCAATTTTTCGATATTTTTTATATTAATATAAAGTTGGATTTTTCAGCTTCAGCCTTTAGACCAAATTCCTGCTAATTTATTAAAAATTGCTTTTTAAATTAAACTCAATGAAATCCAAAAAATTTATCGAAATCCATAATTTTAGCTGTGCTTTAATTTATCATCACTCACTTTAATGGATATCCCCGTAAGGATGATTTCTCTGTTTCTGGTACTTTTTGATCATGACCACCAGCAGGAAATGGGTCCATTTGGAACATTTGTCTGTCCCTCCGACGATTCTTTCCCATCGATTTACTTTTGGGTACAATTTGGAACACTTTGGCGAAGGGATCAGCGGAAGATAAATAAGATGACGAGGGATGATGATGGAAGGGAGAATCACTTTCGAAGAAAATGGACAGCGAGGCGAGCAGACGAAAGTGCATGTAGTTGAACAGCTGGACGGGCGAGAAACCGTACTGGTTGTGATTCTGGACAAAAAATGGTTTGTTAACCGAAACTGGGACTATTATCAAATGGACACTTGACCAGAATCAATTTAATATTTGGAATATTATGTTTAGGTATGTTTTTAGTTGGACTTTGAAGGCCTGCTGCAGTTTGTCCACCATGTCCATCTCCATCATCACCAACTGGTACCTATCCTGCATCACCCGTTCGTACACTTCCGGACTGGCCGCGTCGGCAATCAGTTGTACGATGTAGTACACCAGGTCCATCCATCTCAGCCTCAGTGCCTCTTTGGTGAACTGAGGCAGAAAAGAAAAAAACGAAATTAAAGGTCGTATCATGCAAGGGATAAAAAAATGACAAAAAATGTTTGTTCGATATTGCTGAGTTTTCTCGATCTCGAAAAATTTTGCAAACTCGAGATAAAATCTCGACAATCTTGATGAGTACTCAGTACTCATACTCACTCACCTCGATGGGGTTATACATTCTGCTGAAGTTGCTTCTCTGCTCCTCCCCGGCCATCAGTTGTGTTGCGAGAGTGTGTTCAAATTGTGCAATTCCCTCGGCCGTCTCCCGCACTTTGTCTCCTTCCATTTTCACTCCGTACGCATCCGCAAACTTGCCCAACAAGTCCTCCACACTCTCCACATAATCACCTCTTATTTGATTCCAAATCTGATCCGTGTAATATCTGAAGAAAATTAACCATATAAATAAAACCAAAAAATAAATAAAATAAAAATAAAACATTCAATTCCAATAATTAAGAAAATAAATTTCAAACTTTTTAGGAAGTGCCAAGGTACCCTGATCAATGTAAAGCGAATACGGTTGTCTGCCCTGGGGATTTCCTGTAAGAAATTGGTTAATTTATTCAAAAATGTCTGAAAAAAGCTTTTGCCCCAATTTGAGTCCACAACGGGTGACAGAAGGATGTCAATGGCGTATTTGCTGCTCAGATAGCCTAAAGTGATGCCCATTTTGACCGGAGATGGCCAATCGTAGGTGATGTTTCGTCTACAGTAAGGAATAAAAATATTTAATATTTTTGAAATTTGGCAATTTTCAGGATGCCAACTATGACCTATAGTACCCTTGTGCCTCGTCGACCATCGGAAATGGTATTCCCGTGAATTGGCCAAACTGTTTCAAGTGATTCAGCACAACCCGACTGCCATTTGTCAATTGGCGCCATTTGTCCAATCCATCGAGACATTTGCCGAAGAACAGTTTGGACTGTTCTTTTGGCAAAAACTTAAATAAAAGTTAAACTTTAAAATTTAAATATATAAAAAATATTTTTCGAACCTTTGGCTCGTCAAAGTAATTGTCCAACAGTGCCGCCATTGTTCTGAACATACTTTTCCGATGGATTTGTTCAGAATGTGTTGGCCCTTCAAAATTTCCGCATGCATATCCATAAAAATCATTACATGGGTTCTAAATAATTATTTTTAATTATTTTTTAAATATTTTAATTAATTTTTTGGAATTTACTTTGGTGGTGTCAACGGATGAAGCCAACACTTTGGCTGCTTCCGAGTAAATGCGATCTTTGGACTCCTCCAGCTGTGGCACATTATTTGGTGGCGGCGTTATGGTGGTTGGCGGAATGCCGACAACTAATTAGACATTTTTTTTTAATTAGGCAAAAATTTAAATTGACGTAAAAATCTTTTTTGCAAAGATTTCATATTCTTTTTCCCGTCGCCGATACATTCCTCTGTGGTCAATTGGTTAGTGTTCTCGTTCATTTTTCCTCTTCTCATGCTATTTGTTCTCGGTTCGATTCCTCTCCCTATCCCAAAATAAACCTCGCAAAATAAGCCGGGTCCTTGCGCCTTATTATTTTGATGGCCTGGGACTGTGCAAAAAACGAGGAAAAACACAAATGGGCTTTTCAGCCAGTAGCACTGTTCTCAAAACAGAGTACATGTGCCATAGAAAACCCCACAACTTTTTTTAAAAAATCTTTTTAAACCATTTTTAAAACAATTTTAAATTGAGTTCTTCTTCCTTCCCATAAACAGACCTGCTTTGATCGGGTCCACCCACACATTGCAATGTCCCCCGGGTGGTTGTGTGTACTGCTTGCCGGCCGGACAATTGAACGCGGTTTGGAAGGCGGGAAAGTTGCGCAGCGTGCCGAACACGCGGTACTTAGCCGGAGAGTGGACATCCAGCAAAAGTTGAGCGAACAACTCGTCCTCGTTGTTGTCCGCCGGACGCTGACACCTTCGAGCAAATATTTAGCGAATTTTTAAATTTATTGTGAAACCGACCAAATTCGTGCGAAAGAGAGAAAGAACAGTTGTTCATGGGAGAACTGGTGGGTCAGGTTGCCGGGCAACCGTGCATCGGGTCCGTAGAATGAGCTCGACACTTGGTATGCCCGATAAGCCGCAACAATGCCTTAAGATTTGTATGTTATGTTGTTGTTCTTTGGTTCGGGTTCGGGTCCGGGTCCGTGCCTCCGTTGTCCGCGATGTTCTCTCCCTGCGTCTCCGTCCCGTCAATGCACATCCCATCCGTCATCTTCGTCCCTTCAACGGATTCTGTTCCGTTCAGTGGACAGAATGTGCCGTACTCCTCCACCACACACTTCGCCATCCGTTGGAATTCGATGCGCGACTCGTTGCCCATCCACGTGCGCAGAGCACCTACCGAATCCCATTGTATGCCCTGATCATCTACAATTTAGGAAATGTTACCCTTGTCAAAATAAAAATATTTTCGTTACCTTTCAGTGTATATATTGATTAAATTTCTCAATTAGTTTTAAGCTTTTAAGTGCATTAAGTGCAAGCCAATCTCTCTATAAACTATTAACGATATAAAAATCATTTTTCATTTTATTGAAGTTTTCTGCTAGCTCTTTCCACAACGCTTAGTTAGCTTCCAAAATATACAAAAATGTATAATTTTTTGAATATGCAAACTATTGAAATATACGAATTTGTAAGTAAATGAACCATAAAAACTACTCACTCTTTCAAGCATACCCAATGATACTTTTATTTTGATTTGTTTTAAATTTACCGACCGAATCCATGCGTGAGTTCATGTCCCGCAATAGCACCAAATGCGCCGTAGTTGACGGAGTCGGGCCATTCCGGGTCGAAGAAGGGCTGTTGGAGAATGCCCAGCGGGAAGGTGATCGAGTTCAGTTGGGGCTGATACCACGCATTCACCTGCAAATAAATATAATTTATATAATTTATTTTTTGATTTTTGTCTCACAATTGCCGGAGGTGCCCCGAAGTGTTGTCGGTCGGCGTTCCCAGTGGCCAGTAGTGCGTTCCACATGTTTGCCATGTCAAGCAGTTCGATGTCCTCGACCATGTCGAAGAACGGCGTGTCGGTGCCGTTGCGCCACTCCAACTGTGCCAATTGGGCACTCAATTTCTGGTCATCGGTCACAATGTCCGGATATCCAACATTGCGCACCAAATGTCCAACTTTTTGCAATGCTTCCTCTTTGTCCACTTCTTGAAGCCATTCAAGCTGCTCCAGCATCGACTTAAACCCATCCACCACAGAGGACACCAACTCTCCACATTTTTTCCTGGTGATGATAACATTTTGATAAGTATTTATATTTAATTTAAAAAAAAGAAACTTTCAGTTCTAATTCTAACCCAATTCTATCGAAATTTTAAGGTTGGTTAATCAAAAAATTCTTTTGGGAATAGCTATGTATATGTGTGTTGTTCTGACCTGAACAGCAGGCGTTGTTTTGCGCCCGGCACCAGTTGGTCCAGCAGCACCCGTGCATTTGCATACGGTAAGTACATCATTGACTCGAATCCGCACTGCTCGTCCAGCAGTCCGTACTGACCCTTTTTGAGCATTGGCAGTCGCCTTAACGATTAATTTTCCATAAATAAGAGAAAAGGTTTTTTGGCTCCCCAAATCGGTTTTTTGGCTCCAAAACAAAACGCCAACACGCTATTTCTTTTCTTTTTTCTCTGCTGGAGCCAAAAAACTCGATTTGGAGTCAAAAAAACCACTGCCCTATTATTATTTCAATATTTGCCTTCTTTTTTCGAATTTTGGCCTTCCGAAGGGTGTCTTCCTCCACTCATACCGTTCCAACACTCTCTCCCGAACCCATTGGTTCTGATCCGTCTTCCTCAGGTTCTTCTCTCTTTCCCCCTCCTCCTCCGTTCTTATCATTCTTTCCAATGGCTCATACCCTCGCATTTCTTCCGGAAAATTGACCAATTTTCTTTGTTTCTCCGTAATTTTGGTTGCACGATTAGGGCTCTAAAAATAAAAAATGAAAGGAATTACCAAAAAACACTTTGATATAATTATTCAATTTAAAAAGTTCTGACCGGAATGAATGCCCTGTAATGTCGGAGCAGTCGATAAAAGAGGTAGTTGAGCAGTTGTTCTGGCTGGAACCCATAAGCACCCTCCTTCACAAAAGCCTTATTGTACTGCTCGAACAGTTTGGGTTCATTGAAAATCATCGGCTCCTTGGCCAACACTGCCAAAATGTCTTCCAATTGGTTTTTTCGCGCATTTTTGGTCATTGCACTTAGAAATGGCTTCATTCTGATGAAAGTGATGTTATTGTCAGCCAATTTGGCCGGGTTGTACATCGACTTTGGTTCTCTGAATTTTGGCTTTATTCTACATTTTTAATCTACAAGTTGTGTCTACCTTCGCTGTTCGTCGGCTTTCGTTAAATTATTTGCAATTGTCCATTCAAAGTCGATTATTTCGCTGACTGTAGGCCAAATAGAATCCTGAATTTGGATGCCAGTCGCGATGGAATAGTCGTTGAACAACTTGCTGATCTCGTCTCTGTAACCACTCCTAATCAATTTCCACACTTTGTCTACGTAAAAGGGACGTGGAAGTCCTAGGGTGGCCTACCAAAAATCAATGGTCAATAATAGGAAAATGCAAATTGGGACCTGATCAAAGTATAGACGATAGGTGTGATCTTTGTTGTTTTGCGGCTGTGGCTTCTGCCAGTCCACGTCCATATAAACGGTCAAAAGTGTGTCTACGCCCTCCACGCCGGTCAGATAGCCAAGTGCTTCGCCAAGAGTAGCTGGATTTGGCCAAGCCCATCTTGAACTTGCTAACAAAACAAAATAGTTATTTTATGAAGGTTTTGATGAAGAATCTAACCCGATTTTTCTTCAAACAGTGGAAATTTTAACCCGGTCGCTTCCTTAAACTGTTCCACCGCATCTCTGGCCCGCACAGCTCCATGTGTCCATTCACGCCATTTTGGCAACGTTGCCTTGCACTGTCGAAACAGCTGCTTGACCAACACTACCGGACGAATCTGCGGAAGAAAATAGTTGAAAACCAAAAAATTAAAATTAATAAATATCAAAAAATTAAAATTGTACATCAATCTGCGCATCAATGGGTTCATTTAGGCCATCCAGCAATGCACTCAATGCGGTTCCTTGGGCAGCTTCAAAGCTGGGCCATTCGTTGTTGCTGAACCGCCCGCAAGTGTACTCATAGAAGTTGTCACATGGATCCTGGCCGGTGTCGACGGTGTGCTCAAAGAGTTGCGCAGCTTGCTCATATTTTGCATTTGTTGTGGCGACTTGAGGAGCCGGAATGTTCAGTGGTTGTAGAGGGATCGGGGTCGGCGGAACTCCGATCACTTTTTGGTGAAAAGATCGAAGAATATCACTTTAATCCAGAAGATACTGTATAAGATATACCAGATGCACTCTCGGACTCCCACACAGTACAATGTTTGGTTGGGGAATATGCTTCGTTTGGAGGGCAATGAAATGCTTGTCTAAAGGCGGGAAAGTTCTGCAGTGAGCCGAGAATACGGTATTTGGATGGCGAGTGCGGGTTGACCAGCAGGTGCACACGCAGTTCCTCCGGATCATACGGTTTCTGGCACCAAGCCTGGAAAAATAAACTTAAAAATATGCAAATTTTGGAAAGGAAATACCTGTGCAAAATTGAGAAAGAATAGCTGTTCATGATTGAACTCCTTGAACAAGTCGTGTGGAAGTCGAGGATCCTGTCCATACAGGCCCACATGTGTACGAAAGGCCCGATATGCTGCACGAATTCCTAAAAATTCAAAAAATTTCAAAAAAAGTTATGCAAAAATTGCTGGCCTCCATTGTCCGCAATGTTTTCGCCCTGTGTCATTGCTCCGTCGATGTGCATGCCTGGTAACGGTCGGAAGTGACCGTATTCATTGACCACACATTGGGCCATTTGGTCAAAGTTGGCCTGGGACTGTTCATCCACCCATTCGCGCAGCATCCCCACCCCGTCGCACTGGAGTCCCTTGTCATCTGATCAAAATTATTGGATCAGAGATCAAAGATAAACTGATCAAAATCCAACCAAATCCATGCGATAATTCATGTCCCGTGATCACACCCAATGCCCCATAGTTGACCGAAGTGGGAAAGTTGGGATCGTAGAAAGGCTGTGACAAAATGCCCAGAGGGATGGTGATCGAGTTCAGAAAGTCCTAGGAAAGCGAAAATTTATGAAAAATCGAAAAAAACAGAAAATTCTTACCGAATACCAGGCATTCACTGCAAAGGCACTCATGCCGAAATCCATTCGATCCGTGTCATTGGCGAAAAAGAGTCTTTTGGACTTGGACACCATCAAAAAGGTGTGAAGCGCATCTTTCTGTGTTTATCAATTTTTAGTCAATCTTCTTAATTTGGGTCCATATCCTCCATATCCAACCAACCATCTGCGTGAATGTTTCTCTGCCTGTTAGCTTTAAATCGGAATAATAAGAAGTGATCGCGGCACTGTCCTCAATTATATCAGGCCATGCCACATTGCTAAATATGTTCTATTTCATCATTTATTAAATTGGTCCCTATAACCAAATATTTTTCTGCCTTAAAGAAAGATAGCATTTTCTTGTTATTTTCTGGAGAAAAAACATGGCGAGTTAATTATTGATGGGAAAGAAAAATAAAGTCGGCCCCTTGCTTAATTTGCTAGTCCGAACTTCCCACTTGACTACATTCTCATTTTGTACCTTACCTCACCAAATTGTCCATTTTCAAGAAGGCATTCCGTTTGGCCTCATTTCCCATCCAATTTAGCTGTGCCACCATACCCTGAAAATAACAAAATGTTACGGTACTTAAGAAGTACCTTTAAAAATCAACTCAAAAGGATTAATGGAATTAGTAAATTGCTCAAACAATATTTATCTTTCAGCACGATACTACTACATTCTTGGACTGTATCTATCATACCATTCGCAACTACCAAAAACTAACAATTATCGGTTCCTTAAAGTCTTCTTACCCTGAAAGAGTCCACGATGCCGGCAATCATTGTGTGCAGATGTGTCCTCAGCTCGGTCCTTTGCTCCTTTTCCGGCAGTCGACCGTCCAAAAGTATCCGCGCGGTTGGCAATGGTAACAGTTTTGCGCAAAGAGTGACACATTTTGCATGGATATCCGACTTCGACTCTTCGCCAATGTTTGGCCCGTAAGGCCATCGGTCGAATTCGCTGTTTTGTGTGAACCCAAACCCAGGATTTGGTAGACCAATTCTGTCACTGTGGTGAAGGCCAGGAATTTTGGCGAGTTTAGGTCGATGTTTGCCAGGCAAATAGTCCAAGTTAGCAAACAGAAGTCGAAAATACAAATAGTTGTACAGAGTGCGCGGAGATATCTGAACAGGTTTAAAATGTTTTCAAAGTAAATGATAGATCGTTATCAAATACCTTTTGGGGATCGTTCATGAATCGGAGCGTGTTCTTTAGGATGTTTGGTTCATGGATGTAGAAGAGTTGCGCCTTTTCCGGATCAGCGCCATCAGGGACCCTAAGGGACCAGTAGGAGAGCAGTTCAAAGTCCAAAAAAGTGCCGAACTCTTTGTAGGCCTTCGTATAAGTGTAAACTGCACAAAATTGGTGTTAATAAATGGCACAGAGGGATTGCGAGGATTGGAGAGGGAAGGGAAGTGATCAATTGATCGATCAGATCCAGTTATAAGCTATAACTGGCACAAATAGCTAATTGTGATCATATCCAACCCTAATAGTATTGTAATTTTAGTGCTCTGTTTATACCGTTGCTTTGCGGTGCGAATTTCCGCTTCTGTTCCGGTTTTTTGTTGATCTCAGTGGCAATGGTCCACTCCATCGCCAACATTGCCTTCACATCATCCGCAATTCTCTGGTCACTGACATAAACAAAGCCAAAGGCATTGGCATATGCCCGGATGGAAGAGAACATTTGTTTGGACAGTGTGCCATTTACAGTATCCCATGCCTTTCGATAGTAATTGGTCGGCAAAGTCAGTTGAGCCTTTTGAGTCAGTTAGGGAGTACGGTATCGAGTGGTAAACTCAGACCTGGTCAAAGTGGAGCATGTAAGGGTGTTCGCCGTGTGGGTCCAACCAATTGGTCAAAATTGAGCTGGTCACAAATGTTTGTACCTCCTCATCGTTGTTCAAATAGCCCAATACAACGGACAAAATTTGAGAACTTGGATAATCGTACTCAAAAAAAATAAAGTTTTTAAAACAAATTTAAATGTATTTTGTCATGTACCTTCACGTCCGGGTTCAGTTCAAGAGCAGGAAATGACACACCGTCTAACAGATTCTCGAGGACCAACATTTTGGTGCGCAGCCGAGACCCATCTCCAACTTCAGCGTCCCAATCACTGAATGCCTCAACGCACCTTTGGTGCAATTGAACTGTTTGCTTGATAGGCAACGGCAACTAAACAAAGTTTAAAAGTTTAATTGTATTAATAATCCCAAAACCGTATTTACAGTCAATTGATTTATTATTTTGAATTTATATAATTAATTAATAATATAATACTCTTGGATTCATTGTGTAGGTTTCGTCTTGGATCACTTCCAGAAATGTGTTTGTGTTTTGGCGGTAAATTTCTTTGAAGCTGATCAGTCCGTCAAAGTTGCCGCAAGCGTATTCATAGAAGTTGTTGCACGGGTCCTCGGACAGATTCAACGATTTACTCAATCGTTCTGAGTAATTTGAATAGGCCTAAAAGTCGGATTAATTGAATTGCTTATCCGATGATAGCCTATAGCCTGATATGTTTTTACAATATATTTGGCCAAATTATGTTCTGGCGACAACACTGCCGGTGTTGGAATGTGCAGAACCTCTTGCGGATCCAAAGTTATTGTCGTTGTCGGATATGACTCGGTGGAGGTTGCTGAAACCAAATTTATAAATTTTCAAGAAAATGTCAAACCAAAAAATATGTATCTAAAAGGTTCTGATCTCCTGCAATAAACTGAATGTGTTACCTTCCTCGCTGGTTGTCGTCGTCGGTGACATCGTTGTGGTTGAAACCACATCGTCAGCGTTGTACGGTTGTTGGTAAACACGGACCAATGTGGCAATGCATAATCCTGTAATACTTACCTTCTATTCCAATTATTTGGCTAATTTTTGTCGAGTTTAATTTGTTTGCTACAGTATCCTATTCAATTCATTTCTCAATACCTATGTTATTATCCATATTCTTCTACAGTAACCTCTCTATCCTGTCTTAATTCATATCTTTCTACAGTATTCTCTCCATCCTGTATTAATTCATATCTTTCTACAGTATTCTCTCCATCCTGT
>JAQIYK010000361.1:0-15027 GCA_034700465.1 Rotylenchus robustus
GGGGGGGCTAAAATTAGAGGGGGGGGGGCGGAAATTAAGAGGGGCGATAATTAGAGGAAATACGGTAGATGAACTGGCAGGAGACTGGCACTAACTACCATAATAGATAATAGTGAGGGGGAGTTGTGCCGTCAGTGTTTTATCGTTGAGATTATGCAAATTTCGGGTTGCGTTAAGTTGGCTGCGGCAATGAATTAGTTTTGTTTGGGTGTTGTGATAATCAATCCATGCAAATCCATTGTTTGTACACATTGGGCACCCACATTCCTCAAAAATAAGTATATCTTCTCCAAATTATTGTTCCATAAATAAATGAATAATATAGGGATCGGTGTAAAATTGATGAAATTAATTAAATTTGGAATTGATTAATTTTTTGTATCAATTTTTATTTTTATTATATTTTTATTTATTTATTTATTTTACATAATTTTTTATGGATTATTTATTCCATTCTTATTATTTATTCCATTCTTTTTTTTAAATCTCTGTTCTCCTTTTCAGTGTTAAATCGCGAATGCGATCGATTTCATTCAACTGAACCCACAGAAGGGGTAGTTTACTTTACAACTTCTTCAATCAATTTGAAACTCAATGCTCACTCACTCATCCATCTCTCATTATTTTCATCCTCATTCCTCACCCTTATCTCTTCCAAATCTCGAAAGGATTGAGGGTGACCCAAAAAGGGTTCTTCCATTTATGTACTTTGGTTTCTGTTTCTGTCTGCTCTCCCGCCGATGTTTCGGTCAAACCTAAACCTATAGATCCTCCTCCCTCTCCCATAATAATTTCCTCACAAATTTTGTGAAAAACAAAGCTGATCGGTGTGTACTCTATCAAACTACCTATGCCTAGGTTCTAATATACCCTCACAATGTCTTCAACAACTGCTCCTCCTCCTCAGCCGGCCAACGCCGTTCTCTACAAGTACATTGGCATTGCCGGGCTGGTCATCTCACAGACAACGTAGGGCTAATTTTTAAAATGCTCAAATGCGAGTTTAAAGTTCAACGACAATCTCGGAATAGTTTTGAGATCTTGGAGAATCTTACAATATCTTTGTCTCACATTGGAGTCAAATCAATTTTGGGCCCCATTTTTGGTGAACTTTCAGAATGCCGTTGATGGTGCGTGCATCTCGGGACAGAGACAGTGCCTTCGTCATCACAGTGTACTGTACCTTCCTTACATGTTTTTTCTTTACTATTTTTGTCCTTTGCTACTACAGTAATGTGCTTTTGATGGATCTGATCAAAATGACATTCTGCGTCATTTTGTTGAGTGTCAAGGAGAGGAGTGTGTTCAGGTATATGTCCTATTTCAAGTTAAATGCTAAAGTTATAACTGCTGAAGAATTGACCAGATTTCTACAGAATGCCAAGCGGACAATCTTCGGCGATCCGGTCGAAACAGCAAAAGTGCTAAATTTATTATTTTAATGTATTTCTTTGAATTTTACCATCAAATTGATTGGAAGGTGTGTTTTCCCTCCCTCCTGTACATCTTCCAGAACAATCTCTACTACGTTGCACTGTCCAATTTGGAGTCCACAACTTTTCTGGCATGCCCTTTGTTTATTCATCCGATAAATTTGTTTAACTACCTCTTCAGGTTGCCTATCAGCTAAAAATTCTGACCACCGCACTGATGCTTCGACATTTGCTGAGTGGGTTTACCGTAATTGTTTCAAGGTTGAAAAAATCAAGAATTGGAAGAAAAATCAAAGATCTCATAAGTTCGAGAATCTTGAGAATTTCTAGTATTTACCACATTATTATACTTTGCGAAAAGGCGATGAATTTCAGAAAAAGCTCTGTCAAATGTGCAATGGATGGCACTGATCTTGCTGGTTAGTTTTTGTCCTCATTTTGATCAATTTGGTGATATTTATGCAAATTTTACCCTTAAAAGGTGTTCGGAGTCAGCATTGTCCAGTCCCAGTATGATCCTCCCCCGCCCCGTTCCACCTCCGTCCAGAGTCCCCTGACCGGTTTCGTCGCCGTGTGTGCCATGTGCATTACCTCTTCTTTTGCTGGTCCATTGGTGCATTTTGCAAAGGCAATGAATGAACTTTTAATTAAGGTGTCTATTTGGAGTTGGTGCTGAAGCAAAGTCCCGTGAGTAACTTGTCTTTGATTGATACAATAAATTTTCAAAATTACTGTGTCAACAGTAATTTAACTTATATCGTACTCATTAATGGGTTTGGCAAAAAGGTGGATGTTTGGATGCAGAACATCCGGATGGCTCTGTTCGGTGTGTTCATCAGCTCAGGACTTATCTGGGCAAAGGATAGGGAACGTATACATAAAGGTAAGAAAAAGATGAACGGGAACAAATATAAAATGATAAATAATAAGAATTTAGAGGGAATTCTGGTCGGGTACGATTTGATTGTCTGGTTGATGACAGTGAACAACTCGCTGGGAGGGCTGCTGATCGCAAGTATTTATATCACCAAACTATATCCTACAGTATACATTACAGTACATTGTTTACAGTAGTGATCAAATATGCCGACAACATCATGGTAACAAATTTGTTTTAATTAATTGGGCAAATTGCCAATAATGTTTTCCCTCATTCAGAAGGCCTATGCTCAAGTTTGTTGTTGGTCAATTAATGGAACAACTAATTAATTAATTAATTAATTTGGCAATAATTAACAAATTATGGCCTCAGGCAACGGCAATTTTGGGCGCGGCACTGGGCTCTTGGCTGATCTTCAACTTTGTGCCCAATCGGCTCTTCGCGCTCGGCACCACTTTGGTCGCACTCTCCGTGTATTTGTACAACGGATATCCGGCCAATCAGAGACCGGCGACAAACAGAGTGACCGATGATAACTACAGTAATACCAAGTACAAAGCAGTGCCCAACGGAACACATACAGTACCCCAAGAAGAAGAAGACCAAACATCACTCGGACCAATCATCAGAGACAAATGAATGTATTTGGAATTAAAAATTTATCAAAAAGATTGTGATCAAAACAATTTAAACCAATGAAAAACAATTAATTGAAGCAAAAATAGTGTAAAAATGTGATCAAAATGCAAAGATAAAATACAGAATAAGGCCAGTCAGAAGGATAAGGAATGCGGAGGAAAAAAGAGAATAAGGGGAAGAAGTCAAAAGTGTGTTCATTTTCATTCTGTCATCCCGAGTCACTCGGTCAAAGAAGCCACTGAAAATATTTTAACATTTTTATACAATTACAGTATACCAAAATTTAATAGAAAAAAACAAATGTATTTTATCTGTTTTATTCATTTTTGGATAGTGATCCTAATTAAATTTGGTACTTGTTAAATTTGTGTATTATTTTTTGTTTAAATTTTAAAAAATCATTGTCTTTTCAACTTAAAATCGATTTAAAATGAATTTTTAAATGAATAAAATTTCAATTAAAAAAACAAATTGGTCACCTCCTTTCTGAAACGGGGATAAACATAGGTGGATAAGATTGGATAAAAGTGGTCAACAGGATTATCTGAATAATCTCTCTCATTAATTACCCAGTGGCTCGGCGTACGTCCAAAGTGACTGTGGGGAAGTGGCGCGACTGTTGGAAGAGTCGTTGCATGTCGCACTGCCAATCGGTGCCCACCGCGCACTTGCGCAACACCCACCGCACATCCCAGCAGAACACCTTCTTCAGCTCGTTGCGGTGCAACACCAGCTGTTCCCCGGTGTGAACATTGTCCACGCTGAATGGCACCAATGAGTCAATGTTCCTCAAACCAAATAGGACGAAGAAAGCTGGCGAACGTGTAGTTGTTGCTCGAAATTTCTGAAAATATCTGAATATGAATTGATTGAACAGCATGTTCAATCAGTGGCTTATGTTAATAATAAAAAACGCCGATTTCAAGTAAAAAAAATGCCCTTAAAAATATTTAAAAAATGCCATAAATGCTCTGATATTTTTAAATTCAAAAATACCATTGAAAACTGTATTGGTTTGAATACCGTATCCCATTAACCCAAATTATGATTGTTTCTAATAGGTATTCTATTTTCTATTCTTGTAAAATAAGATTTGTTTATCTATTCAGAACAGCTCATCAGGTTCAGTTCTATTTAATGCTTTAAACCTGTTTGATGGCCTCGATGAAGTCGGCGACGTATTTGTGCTCGGAATATTTGTAGTCGTAGAAGGAAAGCATTTTGGCGGGTCCCTGTTGCGCGTACAACCAGTCCAACAAAGTGTTGGAACGGAAGTAGAGATGCAAATGGCCAGACTGTTGACAAATGGAAAGGTGGGCACAGTTTGGGGACAAAAGCAGCGCAAAGTTGCCCAAAATGACATCAGTGACCCCCGAGGCCAGGGTCAACTTCTGGGCATGTGCACCCAACAGAGTGATCAGTGATCGGACCACACTCGCCGAGAACATCGGTCGGGAGATGCTCTCGGATATCAACACATGCAATCCGTTTGCACCCGTCGGGTGGGAGGTGAACATGCGGAAGAAATTGAGCACCTCCAAATCAACAAAACTAAAGCATCGGATTAGGTATTTGCTATTTTATTTGTTGGCTTATTAATGTTCCACCAACCTGACTTTGATCAATTTGAAGCCAAGGATGTGTTCCGGAGGTGGTTCCGTTGGAATTTTTGCAATTTGGCCAAGCCAATTCCTGACTCGCCCAACCAGCTGTCCATGTTCTGCTGTCTTCGTCCACACAAAGTCCAACTTGTCCACCTTTCTTTTCCGCTCCGTCCAATGAGCTGCAATTCGAGAAAAGTATCGGCTGGTCAGCGAAACGTTCTCAAGTTCGCAAGGGTTAAAGAACGCGAATGTCTCCGCGAATGTCTCCGTTGGGATGCGACTAAAATTCAGCGAATTTTGCTTGGCCCAAAAAAATCTACAAAATTTCTCACAGTTTCTTCCGAAAAGAAATATTGTTGCCATTATTCGAATCTGTGCACAGTGCCATATTCTCCAACTTCTCTTTTATTTTGTTGGGTTTGATGAGGAAATACCTAAATGATAATATATTCAAATTAAAAATATGCAAATAATCTAAATTTTAGTCAATTATCGATTCATTATTTTTACATATTTATTTGGATGGATGAAATGGGAAGAAAAGAAAGAAATAAAAAATGAAAGATGGGGTTGGTCAACTTCAACAGGTCCAACCCCATCTTTCCATCGCCCCATCTCTCCGTCCATGCACTTTCCTGCTCCTCTCTTTCTCTGCCCCACATTATTTCTGTTTATTTGCTTTCTCTGCCTCAATCCATATGTTCTGCTGATTTTAAATGCAATAAAATATATTTTTCTGAAATTCAATTTGCCTTTCCAATAACAACAGAACATCCTAATTTGAAATACTGTAAAGGAATTAATAAATAATGCATTGAGAACATCCTTTTATTGAGAAAATGCTGAATATATCTAATCCCAATGGTAGTCAAGAGGTCTTAGAATAATTGCAAAATATACAATATGATGGGTAAATAAATAAAACAAATAGGTAGGTGGGTTGAAATAGGTACATATGTTGTCCACAATTGGATACAAATCCATCGCAAAACGTTCGATAATCTCATTATCCGGCTATCCCCTGATCATCCTCATCTCCTCCATCTTCTTCAGCATCCCGGCTGTTTTGCGTTCTTCGTGGTGAGCATCTTCTTCACAAATTGGCCCGACGCGGTCAGCTTCGAGTCGCTGCACACATCCGCCGGGGTGGAGCCGGGTGTCAGGGCGGACGCCGACTCGGCCTTATCGGAGATGGACCAGTTGATGTAGGACACCTTGTTCTTGTCCAACATGTCATACCTGTGCAGACATTCAATTAAAAGTTCAAAGACCAAAAAATGTCAGAACCAACCATTTCTGAGTTTCGCCGAAGTCGGGTGCTCCATCGCCCGATGCCGGCGTAGTGCCGTACTCTGTCACGAATAAGGGCAGTCCCTTGTCAATTGCCGCTTGGGCTTTGTCGCGCAGGTCTTGCTTGTGGGTTGCTGCATAGAAATGCAAAGTGTACCTGGACAAGGACATAATACGGTATTACGATGTCGATGTTATCCAGGTTACGGTATTTTATATTACGATATTAATATATTAATCTGACCAAACTCACATCACATTGGTTTGATCTTTGATCGGATCATTCGCTGCCTGGTCCACGCCCTGGTCCCATTGCGGTGTTCCGGCAATCACCACGCCGTTTTTATCGTTTTGGCGAATTGCCTAAACATTTGTCAGTTATTGTAATCCCCTATAAGGCATACGGTAATCTGCCAATGTCTTACATTGATCACTTTCTCGTGGTACGGCTTCAGCTGGGATGACCAGTCGTTGCTGGTCGGCTCGTTCCATGTCTCGTACAGACAGTTGCATTTGCCGGCACATTCCTTCGATATTTTGGAGAAGAATTCGACGGCCTTGTCCGGATAGGCCGTACTGTCCGTGTAGTGCCAGTCGATCAGCACGTACATACAGTTCTTGATCGCAGCATCTACCACTGCCTTCTCTTTCGCGTACTCCTTTACGGGCAATAATCAATTACTAAACATTTTAATATGTTTAAAGTACAAACCGCGTCTGGGTTGGACAAGTATCCGCCCTGATCAACAGCCATCGGAGCACGGACCTTAACAAAGATATTCGGTCCAATTATTCGTTGTGGGTGGTTCAAAGTCCTAACTAACAATGTCCGCGTTCCAACTGCACTTCAGACATTTCACCGTTTCCTCGTTAAAGAACTTCGACCCTTCCGTCCATTGGCTCCAAAATAGAGACATCCCGCGCAGTTGAACTGGCTTCCCGTCCTCGCCGACCAGCTGAGATCCCTTCACTGCCAAATTGCCGTGAGGACAACATCCGCCCGAACCGGGAGAGATGGTTGAGGCGGGGCTTAACGGGCTGGTGGTTGAGGACATAGGACTGGAAGGACTGCTCGGACTGATTGGACTGGTCGGAGTTGAGGGAGTAGTCGGGGTTGTAGGAGTTGTGGGAGTTGTCGGAGTTGTAGGAGTTGAGGGCTTCGGCTGAATTTGGTTCAAGAAGTTTTGGAGGGCAGCGATCAACTTCTGAATTGCCGCCTGAATGTCCTGCCCGTGCGCTCCTGGCGAGCTCAGCAGTACCACATAAATGGCAAGGAATGGGATAAGGCAAAGTTGCAGACGCATTTTGGATGATCAGCAGAGAGAAGGGAAAAGGAGGGGATCAGAGGAAAAATGTGGAAGGGAAGGAGATGGAAAAAGCAAAGGCAATGACAATGGAATGCACTCAGAATGTCCTCTATTTATACAGTGCATCTGGATGGGATTGGATATGGGATGGAGGTTGGATTGGGTGGGTGGGTGGATAGATGGGTTATTAATGTATCCCATGATCCGATGCCAATGCCAAATTGTCAAATTCCATTCAAAGGCACCCCTTCTCCTCATGTGATCCTGAGGGTGGTGCATTTTGTAAAGAGCAATAAAGGTGGGGAGGGGGATGAAGAATGGAAAGTGCGGCGAATGAATGCAAATGATCATGATCACGTTGCTGATCACAATGGTAAAATGTGATATTATGGAATATTGAAGAAATGCACTCCAAAACACAGAACAACCATTTTGCTAATAACCATGTGCTAAGCCGAAACGAAATAAAAAAATCAAAAATTATCGGAAAAATCGGGAACTTGTATGTATGAAGTTCAGCACAATTTTATATATGAATGCAATCATATTAAATTTGCAAAAAACATATTACATACTTCAATATAATTATATAATACACCTTTTTCCGACCGATTTGGGTCTGTGAGTTTGTTTTTCTGTTAATTAAAAAGTCTCTAAAACACTTTGCACATATTCATTCATAATGTATTTTATTCATATTTTACATGTATATAATATAACCATTGCACACAATTTCAAAGGGTCAAATTTAAAGCTTCACAGTGCAAGAATGGGTTGTGGAAGTGTACATATCGTTTGGTTCGTATCTCTCTTTTGAATCTGATCAGCAGTGTATTGAGCAATTAACCAACCCGCTTGGCCATCTTGTCCAACATGTCCAACGTGTTCGATCCTTTTTCTCCACCATCTCAATTTGATCTCAATCACTCAGTGCTCACTTGCGCATCAAAAAATGCCCTTGCGCAAATCCATTGGTCAACAGAAGGTTCAAGAAGGGACAGGAAGGAGTACTTGACACAATGTTCGGTGTTTTTGGATGATTTGGATTGGATCGCAGCCTGTAGAAACACCGAATTTAATGGAATTGATCAACAATAAGCCAAACCTTCAAATAGTCGATCAGATAGTGCAAACAGAAGTTGGCCCGGATCTGATCAACTCCAGCCGGCGAATGGCGTAGTATGGCGATGAGGGTAGGCAGAAGGGAGTGTTTGGTGGACGAGGAATGCACAAAGTCCAGCGGGACGGAGGCCGAGCACAACAGACTCACAATGGAACGGTGCCAGCCAAGCAGGCACAAAAGCTAAACATTGGAAATTAAAATGAGTTTAGTGAGGTAAAAATGTGGAAAAAGTCCTGATTAGGGGGGGGGGGGAATTGTATCGGGATGGATATTAGCTTGGATTATGTGTACACAGTGCAATTCCACCTGATTTCGCGGATCGATGGCTGCGAAGTGGCCCACTGCCCGGATGCACTGCTCCGCCAGCTTGGCCATCTGTTCCCCATCACCGCCTTTCTTCCCTTCGTTCCGCTTATTCATCCCTTTCAGCGATAGGCCCAAAATGGTGCGGAAAATGCAAGTCATCCGAAGGGCCATTGTCTGTTCGCTTTCGATGGCCAGAAAGTACTAAACTATAATTACTGTACTTATAAAGTCTAAAAAAGTTTACGTTCAGCCAGTTCATATTATTGTCCCCCTCGCCACAATTATTCGCCTTAGCCATCGCATTGAATTGGTGCACAATGCACTTGGACAGTGCTGTGGTCATTGGGCTGGGAATGAGTTCAGCGAGAGTTTTGACGGGTGAAGAAGGGGCTGAAGCTGTAGAAGAGGAGAGCAGACAGGAACTGTCTGGACTGGCGCCACCAGCAGCAGAACAACCCATTTGGCGAAAATGGTGGTAGGCGTGCATGGACAAGCAGTACATCCAAAGCACAGAACACATTCGCAGTCTGATCAAAATAGTTCGATCAAAATAGTTTTGAGTGGGATTGAACCTGCTGGAGTGCGGTTGGCCTGGGCTCGATGAAGAACAACTTCCGACTGTTGTTTCTTGACTCTCCACACTGTTGTGCCTGTTCAATTTGTTCTCTCCAACTGGTACTTCCACCTCCTTCTTCGTCTTCTTCCGTTGTTCATCAACAACAACTTCCTGTTTCTTGTACTTCTTCATCTTTTTCTCCTCCTCCTGATGTTCAACAACTGCAAATTCCTTCTCCTCCTTCACTACCTTCGTTCTTTCAATTAATGAAACAATGAATGAGGTGATCACTTCACTGGGCGACAGAAACTGTTCCTTGAACAGTTTCGAGTCGGGGTGGTTCTGTCGAAGCAAGTCACCAATTTCCAATCGTCTGCCACCCAAAGAAATGAATTCGATCAAAGAGCAAAACGTGCACAGGTAGGAGAAAACCAAATTGGCATAGTGCAAGTCCATCCGATCGATGAGACAAGCCAAAATGTGCAAAATGGACAGGGCGGTACAAAGACCGGCGGAAGAAGTACAAGATTCATCCATTGTTTTTATGGTATCTCCGAAGACAATTGTTTGCGTGGCAAAAGCCTTAAAAGAAAATTTTGAAGAATTTTTATTGGACAATAAAACATACTTTTGTTGCGTTCAGATGGAACAAATCACACAGGTGAAGGCAAGCATTTCCTCCAAGGATTTGTTGTGAACTGTCCCCCATTGCATTATTCAAGCCGAGCAAGTCGTTCAGCAAATTAAGCGATTTGAGCACAACCCTGATGAGTACAGTGTTCAAAATACAGTAACCCAGTCCCAACAAACTTTCTCCCGTGCCCATCGCCTTTCGCTATTTCCTGCCTTTCGATTTGCAAATCCAATGCTAACAGCTTTTCCATCAGATCCGATTGCCAAATCGCCTTTTGGCACGTTGCCCTTTCGTTCTAAACAAACACTTTTCTGTCCAAAAGAATTCCATTGGACTGCCTATCTTCCCAACCTCCGAATTGGTCGGACCCTGGACTGCCTTGGCCAGATCGATCAGTGCCCTCTCCACGCCGACCATCTCCTGCCCGTCCCCCTCGACACATTTGCCAACTCTCCAGAGGAGTGCATCTACCAACTTGTTCGGCAACTCCTTACGTCCTGCCCCAGCAATTCTTTCAGATTTTAGCATTTTTCCTTTTTGTCCCATTGATTCAAACTCCCTGAAAATTGAGGTTTTATATGAAGGACAGCTCATGACTTTTTTCACCGAACAAATTTGAGTCGCATTTTTGTCCGCTTTTTCTTCGCTCCATTGGATATCTTCCCTCCTCCTCTTGGCATTTCCTCCACCTCCAACAGTTTCAACAAAATTTGATCAGTGACCAGCACTGTCGCATTTTTGGCAATAATGCGTTCTATTGGCACTGTTCCCAGCAAGGATTCGTCCGTCGACTTGGACATCACTTCCCCTATCCCATCCACTGATGAATCTTCCACATTGGCCACCATTTTCTCCAACTCATTTCTCTGATTTAAATTTTATTATTGGGCAAACCTATTGATCGGGATTCGGGATAGATTCAAGGTTATACCAGAAAATCGTAGCTGACTGCAGAACTGTGCAAAATGTTCTCTGCCTTCCTTCCCGCGTTGGTCAAATGTTCATTGGAGAGCACGTGGGACAGCAACTGCAGGTCATTGATCAACTGTAATTCAATGATTGGTTCACCACCGTATATCTTTTCTCTCCTACCGTACCTTGGTTCCACACCGAAAACAAGTCACTGTCGGTACAGTTTGGTCACCTTCCTCCTTTATTTCCGTTCCAATTGGTCTTTGTTGGAGGGCCAAATCGGCCGGTAACTGGGCGAAGTCGGCCAGAGTCTGTGCCCAGTAATGGCACGGTCGGGGCGAGGACAGTCCGATGGCCCTCTTCCTCACTTGTTCCTTGCACTGCTCGTAGTTCTCCGTCCCTTTGTCATGCTCAAGAGGGGTTCATCGTCAGAATCAACTCCGTTAGGTACTACCTTTCTCTGAATTTTGTCCAGCAACTTCTGCTTGTCCACCAGTTCGCGCTCCTTCCGCTGGCACACCTTTTGGCTGTGTTGTGCCACTTTGGCCCGATACCTTTCCATTGTCTTCGTCCGATGGTTCAGTGCATGGGACTGTCGTTCCTCGTACTGGCTGGTCTGTTCCTTCAGGCGTTGGGTGCGTTGCTAAAAACCAACCCAAAATATTTTTCGTATTTTGCATCCCTTTGTTGTACCTCTTCCACTTCTTTTCGCCTCTTCTCCGCCTCCTCCCGTTGCTGTCTGTTCTCGTCAATTCTTCGTTGGCGTTCTTCCTCCACTTTTATGATCATTTTCTCGTAGCGATTTCGCTCTCGGATTTGGGTGAATCGCTTTTCCAGCCGTTGGTTCGCAGCTTCGAAACTATTCAGGAGGTTGATCTCCATTATCTAATGAACAATAACTCAATTTAGGTTTTAGATTTGGCTTTTGGGCCAACCTTCATCTCGTCCTCCTGTGCCCTCTGCACAATCTCCTCCAGACTCTTCTGCCTGTTCTCCTCAGCTTTTTGGATGCGTTCTTTGATCATCTCCAGATGTGCCATTTTCTTCTGTTGAATCTGCTCGCGCTTCTCCCTCACTTCTTCCACTCGCTGATGCAACAAATGCAGTCGTTGTGCTCTCTCCTGCTGAAGAGTTGTGCGCAACTGATGTGCCCTGCGCAACTTGTTCTCCGACGAGCTGTCAATGTCTTCGGTCCTTCTGAACAGACAGTCACAATTTGGCTTACATCATCTCCCTATGATCTCCACCCCTCCCCCCCCACCCCAATTAACCTTCGCTTTGTGGGTGAAAGAAGTTTGGCGCGCAGTTGTGCCAACTCCCCCGGATTTCTGTAGTGGCTCCCCTCCGTTGGCTCCGCAACTTTCTTCTCCGTCACAACTTCCGCCTTCTTCAACACATTCAAATCCAATGCTTCATCCTCAATATTGTCTTCAAAAGGTGACAGATACTCTTCCTAAACCATATTATTATTAATCTTATTAGTCTAGTCCCAACTTTTGGTCCATCCCCAATCCAAATCCAAAGTACTCAACCACAACCACCTCCTCCTCGATCTCCTTCTGCAGACTCTCCTCCTCCTGGGCCAGGCTCTCCTCCTCCTCCGTCATTGCTCTCCACTCGCAATCGTCGCTGAGCTGGTCGATCAGTGTCTTAAGACATCCCTCCGCCATATGTTCGTCCCGCTCCAAACTCTTTCGCTCCTCCTCCGCCAGAATCAGCCGATGTTCCGTTGACTCGACCGTCGGTTTTAATTTCGACTGATTTTGTTGGTCTGCTGTTTTGCCTGTCTTTTCATGGTACTTGTCCATCCGCCTTCGCTTGTTAAACTTCTCCAAAAGGGTCTTTTTGTGCTTCTCAAACAAAAGTTGCCGACTGTATGCCATTTTGGCCATTGAAGCCTTAAATTGCCAAATTTGATTTGATAACTGACTGTGTTTGTTCTATTGAGCAAAACCTTTGTTTGGGGCAAGTCCATCGCGCTTTTGGGCGCCTTCTTCAGCCTGTTCACAAATGTCCGATGATCAGCACCATCTCCGTCCTCCTCCTGATCCTGACCATGATGGTCATTGTCCCTGTTCAGTGTGTGGTGCTTTCTCTTTTGCCGATCGGAACCCTTCTTCCGCTCCACCAAATGCCAATCTTCAAAACCCAAAACAAATAATAATTTATGATTTTCAATTAATTGGTCCAAACCGTTTTCCTCCGTTCGCTCGTTGCTTTCCTTAGGTTTATTTGCGCTTGCAACCATTTTGGACGGCGTTTGGCTTCAATGGACATAAATAATTTTTGGAGAAACGGTATTTATTCAATTTATCCCACGGGTATAAGTTCAAGGGAATACGGTATTTCTCAAATTACTGTATTTCACCAATTTAACCCCCGGGTATAAGTTCAAGGGGATACGGTATTTTTCAAATTACTGTATTTCACCAATTTAACCCCCGGGTATAAGTTCAAGGGGATACGGTATTTCTCAAATTACTGTATTTCACAAATTTAACCCCGGGTATAAGTTCAAGGGGATACGGTATTTCTCAAATTACTGTATTTCACCAATTTAACCCACAGGGATATAATTTAAACACTCTCCCTAAGGAGGTATAAATGGATAAAATACGGTAAAATAATGCCAACCAACCACTGCTTTTCCTTCACTTCCTTCGCGGTATGAGTGCCTCGGGACACGGCGGATCCTCTGATTTCCCAGGCGAGTGATGTCATTGGTCTTCTGAACTCATTTTTATTTTATTATTTTTTAATTATAATAATTTTGTATATTATAATAAACACACAAACTTCTCCGAATTCTCCCAGTTCTGCTCAATTTTGATGGTGTCGATCAGACTGAGAAAGTCCCGAATGCCATTCTTCAGGAACATGATGGCTTCCTGAACCCGTTCGGATATTTACCACTTTTGGTGGGTATTGTCACCTCGCATCCCAGGATGTTCTGCTGGATTCGGCATATCTCGTACATTGAATCCACCGATGCCTTCAGCGTGTCAATGCATCTCGACCACTCGCGCGCTTCTTGGATTTTGTCCGAGATGGACATCGTCAGACGAAGACGGAGCAAAAAATATGATTAATTAACTAATTTCAGTGAAAAACAATATATTTTCGGCTTAATAACATTTTATAGGAGCAGATTGGGATTGCATTTTCATCACAATTTCACTTTTTGTTTAGCATTGTGTCCAAAATTCAAGGAATGGGACATTATATTCCACAACAGCCCCTTTTTGCTAAAATTTTATTTTGCGTTTAAATTTCAGTGGAAAGCCCATTCGTATAGTCCGTCTCCCCCCCTCCCAAATATATTTCTCCAAATTGCATCTTTCCCTCCCCTCCGAACTTCCAAATAATATACAATTTATTTTATTTAACACACTAAAATTGCCCCAAGGCCATTCGCTCCTTTTTTCCAAAAGCATTCGTCTCAATTATTCCGCGCCCGTACACAATTTGTGTAATTTTGCTTTGTTTGTTGAATAGTTATTATTTTTCCCGAATTATTTTTTCTTATCAAAAACGAAAAACCGGAGGTATACAAATGACTCAAAATTTTCAATTTTTAAATTCGAAATCAATCTGAAAATTCGGCTGTTTTAAAAATAATTTTAACAGATGGACGATGAGAAATACAACAAAAACAGTCAAAAAGTATACCCTTCCGCCCCGCTTTACCCCGAACTTGCCGAGAACGGCGGGTGCACCAAAACGCCGAACATTGCCGATGGCATGTCCCTTGTGGTGAAAGCAGCCGATTTTGCGGCACGAAGGCATCGCTTTCAGAAAAGAAAGGACGAGCGGACACCGTACATCAACCACCCGATCGGAGTAGCCCATCTATTGACCAGGTGATCAATGATCCCATTGACCAGGTGATCAATGATTGGCATAACATCCCATTTTTCAAATTTTGACCAGAATAGTTAACATATCCGTATTTATCTATTTTTGTCTTCGGATGTATATTCCGGTACTTGTGAAGTTTATCGAATTTTTGGCCAAATTTTCCAAAAAATGTTTGTATTTTTTAAAACCAAAATCGCTTTTATATGCTTTTGAGTAATTTAAAAAAGTTTATAAAAAATTATAAATAAAAGAATCCCCTCATTTTTAAAAAACGGAGCAAACTAAAAAAAAACTTTTTAAAAAGCCAACAAACACAACTATCCAATAATCTTTCTGGGTATTGAAAAATACCGTATTTATTATATTTATTTATTTATTGGCAGTCAATTTTTTTGGCATACAATTTATTTTTTTTGGCATACAAATTATTTTTTTTGGCAGAAAGCAAAAAATCATTTCTTTTGGCATACAAATTCTTTTTTTTG
>JAQIYK010000362.1:0-15008 GCA_034700465.1 Rotylenchus robustus
TATAAATTTTATATAAAAAATCGAATAAAATAAAATACAAATTAATAAATAAAAATTGTGTAAATTCATTTTTTTAAATTTTGTATATTTATCGTATTTTTAAACCCCCGGCTTGGAGAGGGTAATACATAATGCCATAATTTTTTGGTAGAATTTTGGCAATAAATTGAAAGTTTTTCTTTTCAGCGGAGTTAAATTTGGAAAGTGAAATTAATAATGTTAATAATTTTAATATATATTTTTTACATTTTTAATTAAGTCTTAATTAAAAATGGCTATAATTTTTTAATCCCTTTTTGAATGGAACTATAAATAAAAATGTGAGATGGAGATAGTAGTGAAAATATAATATAACAATAAAGAAAATTAAATTATTTGTTTTAATTAATTCAATTATATTTGTGAATTGTGTAATAAAAATGTATTTTATTAAAACACAAATTTTCGTATTAATTAAATTCAAAAAGTTGCCTGAAATTGCGGTTGCAGTTGGCCAAGCGTAGTGGACAATGCTGCCAAATGCGCGTTATTCCGTGGCTTTGCACCCAAATAAGCCAAATTGACATTCGCTTTGCGTCCATCAATGATCGGGTTCGGATCTCTGAAATATTTTGAATATAAATTTACATAATATAAAGATATATATTGTATAGATTTGTTAAATTTATAAATTATAGAATTTATATTGTTATGGATTTTATAACTTTATTGATAGCAATTATAAAAAATTAATATTATAGATAGTGTGCATATTGTAGTAATTTACAAAAAATGTAGTATTTATGATAAAAATTTATAGATTTAATACAAATACATTAGAAAAATTTTATAAAAATATTAGTTAAATAATTATTGCAAATTTTTCATAATTTTATTTTGTTTCTAAATAAATTTTATTTTTTTGAATTAAAACTCTTTTAACCCCCTCTCACACTCCCCCCCCCCCACACTCACATTCACACTCTCTCTCTTTTCTCTCACACTAATTTTTTATAACTTTTCTTTTTTAAAATTAATTAATTAAAAATTCGTAAATTATTATTAAAAATTGGCTATATAATTTTTTCTTACAAACTTTAAATAATATTGATATTTTTGCACCTGCAAGCTTTTTCGGCATCTGGGCGCTCCTTCATTGTAACAAATCCATAACCTCGACTTTTCTGCGTTTGGCGATCTGTGATCACAACGGCCTAAAAATTGGAAATTTATTTAAAATAATTAATAAATTTAAATTTTTAAAATCGATTAATTTAACCTCCTCAATGTTGCCAAACTGTTGGAAATAGTCATGCAAAGTTTTATCCGTCGTATGGTACGGTAATCCACCAACAAATATTTTTGTATGCGTTGTGTCACGGCTTCCTGTAAAATCTACAAAAATTTATTTCCAACATTTAACTAGAAAAATATAAAAAAAATCTTCAATTTTTTGAAGAATTTTAGAAAAAAAATTAATATATATTTTTTTAATTTGTTTAGCGGATTTTTCACCGAAGAGGGTTGAAAAATAGTTTTCCTCACTCTCCCTTTATAATACCTTCCGCCCTTCTATAGGGAGATTAAAAATTGCTCACCAAGACACCAAGGGAGAAATTAGAGGAACTACGATATTCAACTTGTAATTGTAATTATAACATTTTTTAAATAAATTTGTATTTTGTACCTGTCGGCGTAGTTTCGGTTATAGATGGAGCGGATGATGTCAATGTTTGTTGGGCAGCCAATGCAGCCAAAATGTTTGGGTCATTGAGTGCAGCCAATTGGTTGTACAACGGAAGTGCGGGGAGCATAATGGCGGGCAAAAATCTAAAAAAGTATTTTTTTTATTTTTTAAATTCTCGTACAAAAATTCATTAAAATAACATTCAAAAGATAATTTCAGAAATATTAATTTTACAAAACCCATCATGTCATGTTGTGGATATTGAAAAGTTAAATACTATCCCATTGTTAGAGGAAATAGGTAAACAATTTATATGATATTAACTTCAGTTGTTTAAACTCGTGCAAAATTATTGTTTATAAAATATGCTTTTGACTACGATAACAACAGTTGTTTCTTTTCTTTTCTGAAACTCATAAAATTCTTTCCAAAAGCCAAAAGGTATTGGGTTCTTTGGGGGAGTTTAAACACACAGAGTCTGTGGCCCATTTGGCCAAATCGCCCCCTTTTCTTGGCCATTCTCACAGCTGGGCACCTCCTCTCGACTTTTTGGCTTTGGACTCAACTTGAGACCCATTGAAAGTGTTTAAAGAAGAAAATTGGGGAAGGGTGACAATTGTCGCCCTCGGCGCATTTTGAGCTCAAAAAGTACTTATCAAAAAATTTCTCCTGTTACAACACAAAAGTACATTTGGGATTTGAAAGAAAATTTGCAAAAAAAAAATTAAAAAATTCTAAGTCATAAATTATTGTTTAATTTTTTGAATTTTTATACTGCACTGTGCAAAGTAACAAATTCTTATAATATAATAGTAGATAAACTATGAATAACTAAATACTAAATACTAATAAAATTAGATTTTTTAAATGTTACTATTTTTATGATAAAAATTACCGAATCGTTGTTTGCGGTTGTAAAACAGATTAAAACAGCTATAAAGGCCTTTGATCAGTCTACAAACAAACTGCACACACTTTAACTAAAAATAAAAATAAAAATTAATTATTTTATTTAATTATTATTATTTTTAATAAAAAATATATTAAAAATATTTACCTATTTATTAATTACCCAAATTTTTGCAGAATTCAAGCAAAGAAGAAATTGGACAGCAGCAAAATTACACTAAAATAATTAATAACAATTTTTTAAAAATATTTATATTAAAAATGATTAAAATATTTAGCGTATTTCCTCTAATTATCGACCCGGGCGAAAAATTTTCAATACCCCTCTGAGGGGGGGGGGCGGAAATTGGAGGGGGCCGAAATTAGAGAGGGCGGAAATTTAACCCCCTCAAAGGAGGGGGGGCGGAAATTGGAGGGTCCGAAATTAGAGGGGGCAGAAATTAGGAGGGTGGAGATAATTAGAGGAAATACGGTATTATATTTTTTATTTTTTTATTTAATATTATTACCAGCAAACCAACCAACAGGTTCCCGAAGAACAAAAAGATTCACGGCACCAAAAATGCAAATTGATGAGAAATAACCTTAAATTTAGTAAATTAAAATAATTATTTTTTGTAAAAATAAATTCTCTGCAAACCACGCAATCCAACAGTATCAATGAACACGGCAAGAAAAATTGTAGAATATGTAAAAGCAAAAAAATAACAGCAAAAATAGACAATAATTGTGCAAAAGCGAGAAATTGTGAATAAATTAGTTTTATTTTTTATTTTTTACATTTTTTTGGTTTTTGGTCTAACAAAAAACTCTAATATTTCGCAAAAATAATGATGAAAAATATGGTGAAAATAGCATAAAAATATTGTTATTTTTTGAATGAGGCGAGAATTTAAAATTAAGAATATAAACAATTATATTTAATCAAAATTGTTTTATTTTTTAATGATTTTTTAAATTAAAAAATATTAATGAAATTTGCAAAAATATCAGCAAAAGGTATCAATTGAATTAATTGAATTCTCTAAATCTTTATATTTTAGAATTTTTTCTTTAAAAATTGAAATATTGTAAAAAAAGAAAAAATTGGCTTTTCTCCTTTTCTCATTTAACTAGCAATGCAAATTATTTAAAAAAATATTTTAAATTCTGAATTTTGGCACTATTTATTGCATTTGTTTTTATTCTGCCAAAGGCCAAAAAATTCATTTTCAAATGAACGAACGAACGGAAGGATAAGAAGCACCGATGGGGATGTGGCCTACTGCTGGATGAGAGAGATAAATAGGATCGATTACTTTCTTTTATTTCTTTCAGTGTCCTATCTCTTCCCCTTCCCCTATCCATTTTCCACCAATCCGATGGAATCCAATTTTACGGAGAGGAAAACTTCTTTATGGTCCCTATCGGCTAAAAACTGAAACAGATGACACTGATGAAAATCCAGAAAATCCAGTGGAAAAATCAATCAATAAATAGTTCAGAAAAATAAAATAAATAAAATAAATTTATAAAAAATATGATATAAAAATTTTAAGATCAGAAAACTGATTATAGGCCTGGAAAATCTTTTTTTTAGTCTAAAAAGGTAAAATTAAATTTTTATAGTTTTTAATATACTTATAGAAAAAAGGATTACAAATATTGATAGAAAATGGGATTTAATTTTTTACATTTTTTGATAGAATAAAGAACATTATATAATTAAATTAGATAAAATTAACTTTTTATGAAAAAAGTAATTGGATCGATGTAAAATAGAAATTTTAAAAAAATCGGGAATACGTTATTATGGAACAACAGAAATTGAAAAAATTGGTAAAAAATATGAATTTTTTAATTTTAAAGATCTAAACATAACTGCATTTATTTAAAAAATTAGGCAAAATTTGCGCCGTTAAAATATTGCGCCATTTTTTGACAACTTTTTTGTGGCCATTGGTTGCTCCGGGAGAAAATTTTAGTCATTTGGGGAGACATGGCATATAATGAATTCCTGGCGAGGACAAAAGAAAATGCAGCTAAATGGGCCGCCTCGAAAAATGGGTCCAAAACGCATTTTTCGGACCCACAAAAGGGAGGAAAATGAGATGGGTGCCTAAAAAGATTTCCCACACAAAAGGAAGGGCAGGAACCACACAGGAAATCCGGAGGACCTTTTGGACTAACCGCAAATTGAGCCCAAAAAGCCTAAATCGTCGAAAAATTTACTGTGAAAAGCAAAAAAAACAATTTTTTCAATTTTAATTTAGTTTAAAAAGTTAAAATTGCAAAAACCATGCCAATTTCATTAAGAAATAAATATTTTTAATTTTCCCATAATATTTTTAGCACTAAAAATGAGTCATAACTTACCTATAATTTACTTACATTTGATATTTTTTCAAAAAATGAATAAATTTAAATAATGTAGGTATGTTAAAAATTAAAAAATATTTAAAAAATACTTTTAAATATTTTCACTGTCATAATCATAAAGGGGAATGAATGTTTATATGTAAATGGCCTTTTTCTCCGTATTCTTTTTTATTTCAATGTTCCATTGTGCAATTGGCACATCGAGTAGTAGAGAAAAAAAGTAAATTAAATTTTCTTATAAATTTAATTTATTTTTTGTAATACCCTCGGGAAAATCGTACAAAGTTTTGTAATTTTTAAGGAATTTTGGAGAAAGTATTAAAAGACAAAAAAACATAGGTATAAAAAATATTTAAATTAAATTTTTGCTTGTAATAAACCGATAAAAAAATTGAAAAAAAACAGAAAAATATAGAGAAATCAAACTCAACTAATTATTATTTAATTGAATTTTTTTTTAAATGGAGATAAAAAAAATTGTAAAAAATTTATAAGAAAATTCGTTATCTAAAATATATCTTTATTGTTTGTAAAAAATAAACATTTACCTGGAAAACGTAAATTTTTGTAGAAAAAATTATGAAAAATTATATTAATTATTTACAAAAATAAAATAAAAATGTAAAATTATTGGGGAAAAGAACCAAACATTGGACTGATTTTTAATCATTTGATGTTATAATCGAATTAACAAACGCAAATATTGGGAAGGCGCCAGACGTGAGAGTGCAAAATTGAAGGACTAATTGTGGAGGAAAAGTCGAAAATAAAGAAAGTAACAAAAAGGTAGAAAAAATAATGAAAAATCGATAAAATTTATTAAAATTTAATTTTAAAATATTTGATAACAAAATTCAATACTATGGATTTTAATGTAAAAATAACATGATAATTTAAAAATCAGATAAATATAAATAAAATTGAATAATTTTTATTAAAAAAACAATACAAAATAAATCATAAAGGAATTAAATAAATTGAATTAATTATTAAAAATATATATTCAATTAAATAATGTTTATATTATTATTTTTGTTAATAAGGCTTACAAGCACATTCAAACTTTTTTGTGTACAAAAATTTCGATATTAACACAAAAAGCGTTCTAATAAAACCTTATATAAAAAGTTAGTGCGAAAAATTCATTTCTTATTAAAAAATTTAAAATTAAAATTACAGAAATACTGCAAAAAACACACCTCAGAAAAGTATATTTTGAAATTGGCGAAAAATAAAAATTTAAAAATAAAACGCATCGCCACGGCAATCGGCCGAAAATCCGCACCTCGTCACCAAACATAATAAAGGTGATCTTTTGGCGAATTGTTTGATCACCATTTTGAGCATCTGATTAGTAATAATAATAATGACGAACCACCAAAATAGGTGGCCAAATATATTTGACAATTACATCATTTAAGTAATCTAAACAATGAAATTAATAAGGGTATAATTTCTATAAATAATACACATAAATATAACGCGATATATCATAATAATATTGCGTAAGCGATAACAATAAAGTATATAAAAACGAAACTTCTATACTTCTATTTATTAAAAATCATACCTTTTATTAGAGGGGGGGCGGGGCTTTTTAGAGGAAATACGGTATGTTATAAATTGATATATAATCGAGATAGGATACGAGATAGGATATAAATATAAATATACAAAGAAGTACCGGCACTTACTATGAGTTTTTAAATCAAAGAATGATCTATTAACAGTTTTTATAAGTTTAACGGTTTTGTTAGTTTAACAGTTTTTATATGTTTCAGCATACAAAGTTCGTTTTTATCATGAAAAATTTCTATTTCTTGCAAATACGCTAAAAATTAATTATTTTTTTGTTTTGTAAAAAATAACAGAGTTATCCCTTTTGGTATTATATTATTTTTATGTCTAAGGAGAGTAAACTTGTTGTGGTTGTTCGGATCGATCAATTAATAAAATAATATAAAAACTGAAACTAACCACCGCACCATCACCTTGCCCCAACCACTTTCCCTTAAGGGATAGTCACACTTTTTCTCCTTTTATTTTCCTTTTATTTTTCACTTTCTCAATGGCCAAGCAATTGGAGAAGGGAATGGTGGTGGAACGTGATGGTGTGGAAAATGGATGGAAATGGATGGATGTGGTGATCGGAAGAGACACTTTCTCCCTTATTTTATTTTTCGAAAAATAAAGAAAACAAATAAAATCAAAAACAATCATTGTATTTTTTGAAATATTAAAAAACAAAAATTTTGTGATACATTCGTAAGAAAATATCACAAAACTTTTGTAAAGCAAAAGTTTATCGATCAATGGGGACAAAAGGACGGGGAAAGTTAAGTGGTTGGGCCAAAGACGAAAAGCAAAGAAAAATATTTTGTGGTCGATGGGAGCCAATGGGTGGTGGGTAAAATGCGCGGCGGAGAGACTCACAAAAGCCATCAAACAAACAATGGAACTAAAAATTCTACTTTTTCGATATTTTTGGCATTTTTTGCATTAAAAATTACTGGTATACTTTTAAAAAAAGATTAGTTAAAAATTTAAATAAAATATTAAAATGTTTTTTTGTTTGTCAAATTTTTTTTCTCAGTTTACCACCTCCTTTTATTTGTCTAAAAACTAAAAAATAATATTGAACATGTTGTAAACTAACATTTTTAAAAAGATTCTAATAGACTCGGTTTTTTCTAAAATTATATTTTTTTATTCTAGCCCTTTTCAGTATTTTTGAATACATTAATGCTACTTGAAATGATTTTTCGAAATTCTATATTTCGTGTTATGATTTAACAACTAATTATGATTTTTATAAGGAAACAACAAATAAAAAATTAAACGATTTGCATGCATATAGCATACCTAATTAAGGAGTTTTTTAACAAATATTTTACATACTTTTTAAAAAATCATTGAAAATCGATTAAATTTACAATGAGTAAATTGCAAATGGAACTTCTCAAAAAGTTGCGTTGAAAAGTAAGAAAAGTTTTTTTTGTAAATTTTTTATACCGCGCTCGCGCCCTACTCCGCCCAAGTTAATTGCCAAAAAAGGTGCTGAAAGTGGAAGGAACAAGGAACGAGGAATGAAAAAGATGTGGAACAATTCATTGAATCCAAAAATTTAACAAAATTTTGTAATTAAATTTTAAATATTGAATACAAAAACATTTATATATACTATTATTTTTAAATAGTTATACTAGAATTATTTTGATTAATCAGAAAATAAAATTTTGTATTTTATTTTTTTTAAATTTAAATCTTTAAAAATTATATAATACCTATATTTATTTTGCTAAAAATATATTTAGGTAATTATATCTTTATTTAATATAATTCTCCTTAAAACATTAAATATTATACTAATGAAATTAGTTAAAAAATTTAATAAAAAATTGTTTTATTGATTTTTTAATATTTTAAATTTTTGCTCGTATATATTTTTAGTTTGTAATTATTTCTAAAACCAATTAATTTATAGAAAATAACAAAAACTATTTTTGTTTACGTTAAAAATGAATCATTTTTCTCAAGGAATTATATTATTGTTTGAGAAATGCAAAAGGCAAAAAAAAGTATTAGTCCGGAAATTCAATAGCGGGACAAGTCCCAAGAAAAGAAAGTGGCGGCGGGTAAAAAGAATGCGAAAAAAAGAAAAAAAGAGAGAAGAATTTGTTATTTGGTGGGAACCACGAAAATGGGATAACAATGGCGGAAAATCCAATTGAAAAAGTGCAGAAAATACTAAAATCTAGGCAAAATTGGAATGCAAAAAATATATAAAATAAATAAAAAAGTAAAAAATAAATAATTTGTAAGTAATTATATTAATTCTAAAATCTCAAAAAAATTTAAAAAAGCATGCAGAAATTATTAATCAAATTATTTTTTTAGATTAAATTTTTTCTGAATTTTTGCCTCTGGTAATATTTTACTGATTGAAAGTAAAACAAAAAATATCATTTAACAAGTATTATTTTCAACCGGAGCAAAAGATTAAAAGAGATTAACAATTAAAAAGTACTTTCGACATTTTTTGTGGGAATACAATTTTTTAATTTTAATTAAAAAATCACACTCATCAATCATAATTTCATTTTATTTTTTTTCTATTTCACATTTGTGATTCATTTAATCAATATTTTAAAGATAAAACTTTAAATCCATATTAATAAAAAAAAACATTTTTATGCCTTTTTATGACAAAATAATATTTAAGTCAAATAATTACTGGCTAATAATTTTTATTCCGTTATAAAATTCTTATATCGCATAATAACTAAAAAATAAATTAGTTGTTGCCTTGTTTTATAATTTATAATATAGTAAGGGTTCAGTAGGATTTGGAATAGTGTGAAAAATGGAAAAGCAAACAATCAGAAGATCAGAACCAGCAAATTGGAACACATAAACAACAAATTGCATAACATAAAGATGCAAAAGCACCCTCAACCAGCAACAAAACAGCCGCTATTCTATTCATTCCCATTGAGACAATGTTTCCCAATGTTTTGCTGCTGAACATTCAGTTGAAGCCCAATTCACCGGGCGCGACGGAGACGGTGAAGAACCAGTTTTGTTTTGTGTTGCTTTGGGTTGCGCTGTTCATTTGTGTCCAACCAACCAAAAAACCAAAAATAATCATAAATAACCATTCACGTTAACAATAAACAACTGAATAAACCAATTAATTGAAGAATATCAAGCCGATTATCTCCAGCCTAACCAAAGATGCGTCACAAAACTACTGAATATCCTACTAAATGATCGAAATCGAACACAAAAAATGATTAAAAATTAAGTTAATTACTAACAACACAAAACACAAATAAGCCAAAAATCCAACCTAATAATCATTCAAGTAATAATAAATTAAAAAAACAATCAACAAATAAAGTAGCAATTGGAAAAAACAATACTCAAAGTAAATAATCAAATAAAAACAAAATATTCAACATAATCTAAATAAAATTGACCAAAAAACAATATTTCTATATTCAACGATATAATCAGAATAAATGTCCAAATAACCAAAACCAAAGGAACAACCAACTTAATCCCCATAAAACCCGTCCTGACCATTCACCACACGTAATCTGGGGAAGGAAGCTAGCCTGTTGGATGGGTAGGGAGGGAGGGAGCCGGTTAATGAGGCATAAAAATGGCGGTGATTTTTATTTTGCGCGAAAAACATAAAACATGGCTATTTGTATTTGTATGTTTAACGGAGTGTAAAAAAGATGGGAAAATAAAATTTGTAAAGAAAAATATGTGACTGACTATTGAAGTTTGATTATTTCTTTTTTTTGTATAGATTATTTGAAGAATATTTTTAAAATGACAAAAATATAAGACCTTTTTGTGTTAAATTCAAATTGCAAAATAAAAACTTTAAAAAATTCTGGCAAGAAAAAAAGAATCCAAGATTTTGGAAAATTCTGCTAAGCTGTCAAGAAGTAAATTAAAAAGTATTCTTTTCCTCAGGTAAAAATTAAATTTGTGCGATATTTTAATGGAAATAATCTGACCACAATGATAACCGATCGCGATCCGAAGATACCTATATAAAAATATCCCTGCCGATTTTATTTCGGATATCGTTATATTGTCGGTTTTTGAATCAGTCAAATATTTATGTACTCGGTGGTATGGTATATGATCATTGATCATATATTTGATATCCGTGTTTAATACAGCTTTTGCCTCGAAAATGAAAACTTAAAGTTTAAAACGCAAACATTTGTCCAAGAGTGCTTTTTGTACGGTTTGAGAAAATTAAATTTGTGCGGCGACAACATTTTGAGAAAAGGACGGACAAGGACAAGGCCTTCCCATTCTTTCCCTTATTTGTGCGCCTAATTATTTTTGCCCCCCCCCCCCTTCTTCCTCCCTTTCCCTTCCCCTTTCCTTCCCCCCCCCCCCCTTTCCCCTTCTTCACCCCTTTTTTTCCCCCTTCTTCCCCCTTCTTCCCCCTTTACTTCTCCCCCCCCCCTTCCTTCCCCTCCCTCCCCCTCCCCCTTTCCCCCCCTTCACACTTCACACAAACAAACTCAATTGGGGGTCTTTTTATTGGGGCGAAAAAGGAAAACCGACGGAAGGAAAGGGAATGAGTGAATGAATGCCCGGGGGAAGAAACGCAAAATAAATTGGAAAAAATTGATTTCCATTGAGGGGGAGGGTATCAAATGCAAAAGAAAACAAATATGGACAGAATTTTTGAAAATTTCTGATAATTAATAATTAAAAATCGAATTTGCAAAATATTGCAGTTACCTAACTAGTTAACAGCAAACTAAAAATTTGTTATTTTATAAATTTTTCAATAAATTATTTAAAAAAACTAAATAAAATTGATTTATTTGAGAATTTAAAAGTGTTAAAAAGCCAAAATATAAATGAAATTAGGGATTTTAAAAACAAAAAATTACAATAAATTTACATATTTGTATCATTTTTAAAATATTATAGACAAGTGTTAAAAAGATTGTTTTTTCAGTTTAACAATGTTTTTTACTTAAAATTTTCTGAATTTTAATTTTTAAACAACCCCGGGAAACTCTTTTTTAAGTTTCAACACCTTTGGAGAGTGGGCACTATTGAGGGGAAGCATTATTTTTGGGAGAAGCATTATTTTTTCATTAATTAAAAATAAGTCAATTAAAAACAGTTTTTTTTAAAATTCTTTAATTGTTATTTTTATTTACAGAGTAAATTATTTTCTTATCAGCATCATTGTCAGTCTTCCTTTATCGAACTATTTTTGTCATTTTTAGTATTGTGTTTATCCATTTTACTTAAGAATATTAATTCTCATTTTTGGTTTCATAAAAAATCAATTTTTCAGCTTTAGCAACCTTTTCAAAGTGAATATGGGTTCAGGAGGTATGGCATATTAAAATTATATAATAATTTTAAATTACATTTATAATCCAACGAATAAAATGGTTAATTTGTTGAATAATATATTTTTATCATAAATCAATATTATTCTTTTTGTGGTGGTGCAAAATTCCGGAATTTGTCGATTATTTTCATTGAAAAATTAATCAAAATGTGCTTATAAAATTCAATAATTTTAATTTTAATTATTATTATATATTATTTATTTAATTTTAAATTTTTATTTTATTGCTTTTAAGAATGCGCTCGATGCCAATGTATTTTGTTCCAATCAATGGGGCTTCGTGGACCGACAATATCAGTTTTGTCCGAATTTCCAATTGACCAATTTGCTGAATGCGAGTGTGGCCACACTTATGTATAATTATTTATTTTATCGAGTATACAGAGTAATGGATGAATAGTTTCCCAATAATGCATAATAATTAATTAAATCTTTTTATTTAATTAAAAATAATTTTATTTTTAATATTTTTTATTATTATATTTTTAATTATTATATTTTTAATTTTCATTTTTTAAATTAATTTTTAAAATAAATTTGAAAGGTTAAGTTCGTATTTTTTCGAAAAAATTACTTTAAAGCTAAAAATGATTAAAAAAGTTATTTTCACGGTTGAATTTTTGGAATTTTTAGTGCTAAAAATGGAAAAATTAGAATTTTTTATTTAGCTTATTAATATTTTCAAATATTAAAATCTTGTTAAGAATTCAAAATTTAATTTTGATCATTAAATTTTTTTGAAATGTTTGAAAAAGTATTGAATCAAAATGTTCAATATAATAAACATTCTGAAGAAAGGTAAAATATTATGGTATCCCCTTCTCATCATATAACCTAACCCCAACAAACAAAGTTATAAACAAAAAAGTTAAACAACCCAAACCTAAATAACTCTAATGTAATTATATTTAAAAATTAAGTTGAACCATTGCAATTCTACAGAGCAGAATATGGCAAATTGATGCGTGCAAAATGATCAGCGCATACAATTATTATAGTTTATGATAAAAATGTTTATCATTTATTTTTTTAAATATAAATATTTACAAAGCATATCATGGTATAGTCTATTAACGGGGGAAGTCTATTATCGGGGGGGGGGGCAAAAAATTTTTTTTTTGTTGTTGCTCAGAACGTGTTTTTGTCTTAAAAACGCGAAAAAACAAAATAACAATTTCAAAAAAAAATTGCCCGATAGCCCCGATAATAAACTGCCCCCCCCGTTAATAGACTAGTACCCATATCATTTGTACACCATTATATTCTTTAAATAAAAAATTAATTTAATTTTTACCAAATCAACAAAATTATAAATGCTTTACAAAAACAAATTTTTAAAACCAATATTTTTAAATAAAATCTTTTAAATTAATTACAATTTCTTTATCCTAAAATGCCCATAAAATTAGTACATTTTGTTGAATTTAATTTTTTCAAATTTATTTTTTATCTATAGCTGAATATATTGGTTTTTGCTTAAAACTAAATCTGCTGAATTTTTAGTGCCTTTATTTGAAATTTACATAATATTTTTTATACAAGTTATTTTCTTCGAATATTTATTTATTGTATTGCAAACAATTATTTTCACAAACTTATGAAATAAAGTTAATGTGATCCAATTGATCAAATAGATGAGGATGGAACCAATGATCTTTTTTGATCTTTTGGTATTTACCCAACTTGATCATAAGGCCCAAATCTCTCCCCTCCCCATTATCATTTTATTGCGAATAACAAACCAATTAAACCGAAAAGATTTTGTTTCTTTTTGGCGAAAAAGTTGGACCAATTTGGCGAATGCATTGACGGAATAAAATGCAACGAAACAATCCATTTGGCGAATTGCGATTGCGAGTTAGACTAAACTCAACAACAATAATAACTTAGGTAACCAACTTGAAACATTCGCTTCTTTTGGGCAAACTGAGATACTTATATAAGATAATAAGATACATAACATAACCAAACACAACCAAATATTATACAATTATTTTGGAAAACTATTTTTAGTCAAAATAAACTTAACTTTAACTAACTACTTTTATAAACTTATATAAATCTTTTAGTTAAAAAATTTAAAAACAAAACAAACAAAAAATGATATTTAAGGATTTATAAGGCGAATATCAATATGGTGTTAAAATCTACAACCGCGACTTTATTCCTAAAATTATATTGGTTTTAGTCGATTATATTAACCCATTTCTCCCTTCTTAAAACTGTTAAAATTCAATAACTGCTATATATGTAGTAGATTTTTGGGAACCAAAAATTAATTTTCGAAAGAGAGATATGCGATTAGCCTATTAGTATATTGGGAATTGTGTTAATTTATTTTTTATAATTTTTAGAACGCTTTTATAATCATGATCACCAAAAACGCTCTCTCTTTCCTTCTTTTCCTGCTGCTGGCTACGCTCATAGGAATGTCCACCGTCGATGCTTGGGGTAAAAAAACAATTAAAAATTATTATCTATTACAACTAAAACCCCCATGTTACAGTACTTAATTTACAAAAAGCTGCTCAAAAATTTGTATTCACTAAAAATTTTACATCAAATTTTTATCAGGTCTATTTTTTATCTTTGACTTGAATATTTGGGCAAAGAGGTAATATTTGACCGGAAATGATAATGCACTAAAATACTATATTGTACAAACTATTAAATTATACATTCTCGAAAAACGTTTTATTAATGATTTTTTTTATTGTTCGTCTCTCAAACCTCAAAAAATAATGTTTTGCTAAAAACTATCTTACTAAAAAATTTAGAAGGATTAAAATATTGCTTGAATTTTAATAATTTACTTCAAATTTAGGCTATGGATACGGTGGTTGGGGTGGAGGATACGGTGGATGGGGTGGAGGATATGGTGGATGGGGTCGTGGCGGCTGGGGAGGAGGTTACGGAGGATACGGTGGATGGGGTCGTGGAGGATACGGTGGATGGGGTCGTGGAGGATACGGTGGATGGTTTGGCAAGTGATGGGCCCGGAGTTACTGTACCGAGTTGATACAGACCAAACGATAGCGATTCCACGACAGTACATGCTACATATCGATAAATTAATTATCATCTAATGTGATACTGTTGAGCCGATTAATAAATTAATTAATAAAATGGATAAATAATTTTAAAAAACACTTTTATTTTGTAACCATA
>JAQIYK010000363.1:0-14997 GCA_034700465.1 Rotylenchus robustus
CTACGAAACATGTATTGGTACAAATACGTCGGCAGAAGTTCGGGTGTACTTCCATGCAAATGGCGGAGCCCGTTTTTAATGCTCTCCAAATGGCTTCAACTTCAATAGTTCAATACTCTACGATCTACGTATGGACTTGGGGGTCCAGGGATCCACAAAAAGTCCGTGATTAACCCATCTATGGGTGAATTGTTGTTGCATTGCGTTTATTCCTCCATAGGCGTAGGCGGCCCAACCGTCACTCACAATTGTAAACGGTTAAAAATCACGCAAAAATTTGATTGGACGCGTAAAATTTGTTTGGACGCATAAACTTCGATTGGACGCATAAAGTGCATTAGAACCAATAATACAATATACAATGTAAAATTTTCTCAAAATGTTTGTTTTTCTGTTAAAGTTTTTCAATGTAATCAAAAATCCAAACCTCAAGCAAACCTTCGACGTACGTCTCAATGTACTCTTGTATTCTTCCGTACAACGCTTGGCCCACAAATCCGGCTATGGCAGATACGTTCATGGTGGTGTTCACTTTTCCTTCATCGTCTGGAGGAGGCGTCAATACCGTAGTGCAAAAGGTGAAGACCCGACTGAAAATTAGCACTTCTAATGAAAAAGGCAACACAGTCAATTGGTTAATTGTTTTTCCCACCTTTTCCCCATTTTTGCATTTTTTAAAGTTAAAAATCGTTTACGAGTATTCTTCCATGTAACTGTTGGTGCTCATTTGGCTATCGGACATGTAGATTTGATCGAAGCTTGGCCGGATCGCGTCCCACATCTCGTCGATTTCCATCCACATGTGTTGGGGGATCCCTAGTTGAGTGTAGGATGCCATTTCAATGGGTCGAGTTGTGAATGTTCGGATCTGAATAATGAAACCATTTAAATAATATGATTATGGCAAGTAAGTGGTATAATTTGTAACTAATAAAGAAGTTGGAGAAAAAGGGAGGAAAAGGGGACAGGCGAGGCGGCACTTGTGTCGGTTGGGTGTACAGATTTTTGGTCGATTTTGCAAAACCAATTTCACTTATCAAAGCTGTTTTTTCCAAAAATTGATACCCTATAGGCAAAATTTTACGGGGAATCCAATGCTGACCTCTATTTTAATGAAAATTCTGACCCCTAGGCCTAAGTCTAGACCTTGTAATTTCAAAAATTCATTTTTTTCAAAAAAACTTTGTTTGTTATTACTTATTTACAAAAAAATAAAATATTTTTATTTTTCAACGGTTCAACGCCCTTTTAAATTTTTTTTTTGAAAACCCGAGGCCTAGGTCAATGGGTAGGAAATTTTCAAAAACTAAGGTCATGGTTGAATTCCCCATAAAATTTTACCTATTGGGAGATTGGGACCACTTTTTGGAAATAATTATGGACTTGAAATTCTGGTTTGACAAAATCGACCAAAAATGTGTTGTACCCAAACCCAAACGAGACAAGTGCCGGACATGCTTTTAACCAGCAGAGTGGGGATTTTTTTTAATTTAAGAATCATGATCATAGGTATTAAACTAAAAGCTTTTTGGTAGAATTTCTTCTTAAGGCGCGGTGCGATTTTGTCTATGTACCTACTGGCGACTTCGTCTACTACTTCTTAGCCAGCAGAACTGGCAAGTTGATTAAACGTGGGGGGGGGGGGGAAGGAGGAAAGAAAGAGAAAGACCAAAAAATGCATTTGCCCCCTGATAATGATAATAATTCCCCCCGTTAATAACAGACGTATCCAAGTAATAGACGAAACCGCCACTTTTGGTTTAGTAGAGTAGACGAACTCGCCGGCAGCGTCTTCTTAATAACCAAAAAAGCTAAAAACTGCGTTTTTTTTAAATGGTAAAAATGCATATGCATTTTTATTTTTACTCACTCAATGCAACGCTTGCTTGGCATTTGTGCAGTTTGGGTACCCCATTGGTACATGATTTTTAAAAAATGAAATCCGTTTTTCCAACACAAAATCACTTTAGTAAAATGAGTTTTTAAGCCATTTAAAAATTTTGAAAGTACACCTCTTTTCTTTTGTAAACTAACTGTTCACTAAGGTTTTTTTAGTCGTTTCGAAGCGATTTTATTTGTGTGATAAAACATGCAAACTTTATTATTTTTTAAGTTTACTGTAGTTTCTACGGACTAACAACTAACAAGGATCGGCGTTTTTCTGAGTAAACAGTTTGCGAGCGAAAAGGAGTGTACCACAGGTGCCCGTATTTACAATGCTAGGAATAGAGATCCAATGTTGGACTTGGGCATATTTGGCACCAAAATAAAGCCCAGAAAGTTTGCTATCATACATAATGCTAAAGGCATATTTCTGAAAACTAAATTGGTTCACGAACGAGATATGGTCAATTTACATAGTAAATTTCGTGAAAATTTAGTAATTTGGCCATAACTCCGCGAAAATGAAACCGTGGGCTAATAGAGATATATATAACAATGGATAGAGCACATTATGGGCTCCAATAACACCCAAGCTACCTCAACTAACTCAGTTGTCAAAAAGAAAACATTAGTTATCAAACAAAAATTGGCTTTTCGAGAGAAAAAAACATAGTTTTTAACTTTTTAGCTACATCAAAATGCAGTTATGAAAAAGTGCATAAACCAATGGATCGGGCATTTCAATCTCAATAGGACAAAGACGGGCGGGCCTTTAAGTTCGGCATTTTATAAACTAAGTAAGAAAAAATTTTCAGTAAAAACTGTTTTTCGATGTTTTTACTTGCCTTACATAAGTGGCCATAACCCCATAACTCGTGAACCAATTTAGATAAAAGAAACCTGTCTTTTGCATTTTGAAAGCAGACTTTTTGGGCTAAACGATGATATTAATTATGTCTTAATTCGATATTAATTATGTCTTAATTCAAAAGTTATATAAATGTAAATTAAAAGAAAAAATGGCCACTAATAAGCACTAATTATGAAACAACCTGGTATATTATATAAACATACAATACAATCATTTAGATTTATTGGTTACATATTCTTTTTCCGACACTAAACTCTAAACAAGCGGAAATGGCATCCAATAAAGGAAGTGGTGGCAAGAATTTGACCGAGCTGTTGCGTGCTGGAGGATATGAAGGAGAAGATGGTACTGGAGCAATTTTTTCAGGACATATTGGGGAGGTTTGAATTTATAAGTGGATGCCAATGAATATTTAGCTTAATTTTTCAATTTCAGTTGTCTCGTCCTATCCTTCGCCGTATCCGTTTTTTGAAGAAAAACCAATTGGAAAGTTTGGAGATTGAAAGTCAATTCTATAAGCGAGTTCATGAACTGGAGAAAGTAAGCATAGTATATGAAATTTGATTCCAAATTAAATTTTTCAATAGGAATTTCAACCACTGTTTGATGCTGTGAATGCTAAGGTAAAAAATATTGCGACATGTTAAGGTTAAGGTGAATACAAATAGTGTTTCAGAGAAAGGTTGTTATAACTGGAGAGGAACAGCCAATGGAATCTGATGAACAATTGCCGCCGTTACTTCATGGAATGTCTCCGGAGGACTTAGAGGTTTGCTATATTGCTATATTAGATAAATACATGTTTACAATGAAATGAAGTTCCAGAAATATTTATTGCCACTTCCACTGCTAAATTGATTTTTAAGAAATTGGAACGTGACGCGCCCGTGGAAGGTGGTGAACCTTCGAAGGGCATTCCTGGTTTTTGGTACCACACTTTGAATGCCGTCGGTCAGATTAGCGATACCATCAAAGTATTTTTGTTTATTTTCAAATTTTTACAGTAAAATGTTTAGGAATATGATGAACCCATTCTCAAGTACTTGGAAGACATTACGACTGAAGTTCACACAAATCCATCGGTATTTTTTCGTGTCACGTTCAAAAATTTATAAAATAAATCGACTCGAAACTCGAAATATTAAAATGTTATTAATTAACAAAAATTGCTCCTAAAAAAAGAATCGATTCTGTTGAAATTGATTGATTTTTTTGTAGGGATTTTCTCTGCACTTCCATTTTGCCGATAATCCTTACTTCACAAACACAATTCTGACTAAATACTATGAGATGGACATAAATGTGGATCAGGCAAAACCGTAAGTCCTCTCACTCAATTACACCGAAGTCCGAAGCACATATACGCACGCTATACACAGTTTAACTGACTGTGAGTTCTATAAATTTTTGTTTAAGCTTCGATTATGATGGACCGAATGTTACAAAGTGCCGAGGGTAAGTCGTATTTCCGGACTTTTTGTTAGTTATATTATAACTTTTGTTTTTTTAACTAAAGAACCGAAATCAATTGGAAAGAAGGCAAAAATGTAACACAGAAGATCGTAAAGAAGAAGCAAAAAAAGGGTCCGCATGCGGGAAAATACACAACTAAAACGGTTCAAATTCAAACAAAAACATATGTTGGGAATGGATGACGAATCCCTTTATATTTTAACCAGCAAAAAATAAATCGAAAATTAAATTGGTATTTTTTACTCTAATATTTCGATTTAGCTTTTCCTCGAAAGCTCGAAACCTTTCGCTCAAAAACCTTTGGCTAATTCTGCATTCATTCTTGATATGGCTTATTGGCTATTTATACTATCAAATGTGATTTCTGTTTTATTTAATTTTAAGGTCTCCAGTGAAAGTTTCTTTAATTTCTTCGATCCCTCATTGAAGATCATCACTGATGAAATGGTTGCATATTTGGATAAATATTTCTTAATATTTTGGTCTTTTCAGGACGATGCTGAGCAACAAAAGGCCCAAGAAGACATTGAAATTGGCCAGATGATTCGTGACCAGGTATTCATAAATAGATGGGGTTAAGTCGGCGTCAACTCATTACAAATTACATCATGTAATGTAGGTAATTCCTCGTGCGGTTCTCTTCTTTACTGGCGAAGCGGCAGACGATGACGACTGGGACGAATTTGAAGACGAGGACGAAGAGGAAGGCGATGGGCACAGTGGTTCGGACAACGAGGAGTGAACGAAGGTGTCGAACAGCAAAGGGATGCCTAAGCTTAATTAAATATTTATCCATAAGGGACATTATCATATATTTTGTTGACACCTTTACACATAATCTGTTGCTCTCACCCATTCCGCCACAGGACACCGTTGACATCGTTATTGTTTGTTGTTACTTCGTTTCATCGACTTTTTGACTTAAAATGCTAATGGAACACACTTATGTTATATCGCATAAAAAATTATATAGATTTCGCGTGTTTTTAATTTGGAAATATTGTCATCAAATGTTTTCAGCAAAAAACATTTGTTTTATTTGTATTGTTTTAAGCAATTTTATTTGTAAACAAGTTTTCAATTGGTAATAACAAACTGATCACTCACCTTTCAGGATTACGATACGTTTACGAGGAAAAGGGCTTTCTAAAATCCTGGGGTATTAATACTTTTCAAGTCTGTATTACATACTACCCCTGCGAATGACGATGTAAAATAATCTTTTAATTAAATATAACTCAATTCCATAAACATCGCAAAAAAGTTCCATAGTTCAACTATCCTTGATGGTGTTTTTTCAATGTTTGTTAGTTTGTTTATCCTTCCACGAAATGCATTTTATTTATTTTTGCAGTGTCAATTTCGTGACCAAACTCATGAGTATGTCCCTATCATTCGTCTTCAAAATTTCATTTTACATCCACAGATTATTTGGAATCGTATAAAATAATATTTTGAAGGGAGGCCATCCGAACAATGGCAAATTTGTGACTAAAAATGGGGCTCTTTTAATCCACATTTTGGGCCTGTTCTCCCCGACAAAATGCCAAATTTGGCCATCCACTTCCTCTCTTCCCTTTTCGAAGTCAGGGGGAGGGAGTGCAATTATTGGTCCGTAAACAGGTGAAAGGGCACACTTTGTCTGGTCCTGCTGCTGAGGAAGTGTATTTTCCGGACAGCAGTGGTATGTGCCTGGGCTGCAGGGTGTAATGTGTACAAAATTCGGACTTTTTATTTTTTTGAATTTTTTTCTTATTTTTTAAGGCTAATGAATGACTCATCAGCATGGCCATGGGTTGTCCAAACCCAAATTTTTGCTGTGCCCCGTCCGCTTTCCCTTGCTCTTCCTTTTTCTCAGCTTTTGCTTCTCTCGCTCGTCGTCAAGTTGGTTGTTTCCCCTCTCCTCCAATTGGGTCATCCATCCTTCATCTCCGTTGGGGCCGTCTTCTGTCAAAACACCGCCGCCGAATGAGCAAAAGATCAAATAGCCCCCGAGGGGGATGGACCAGACAAATGTCCCAAAGATTTGTGTCCCCATCCATTCCGCTGGACACTATTGCTTGACAAACTTGAAACGAACCGCGTTTATGTTGTGGTTTTTCAAAATAGCAAAAAATCACGACAAAAATTGTTCCAAGAGAACGCACTTTTTTGAAAACAAATTTTGAGATAGATGAAACTAGCCCAAAATTTCAAACAAAGTTTTTCAGAATCCCTTTCAGTTTCGCATCATTCTTCTCACATTTTTTCTGGTCCACTCGCCGATGAAACTTTTATTGCCTTTTTTGTGGTTGTCCATCTTTTTATTGCGCACATTCTCTCCTTCCCCTCAGATTTAAGTAGATGAGGGGATGGAGGATCTCCCAGATCCATATCGGATCAATGATGAAGAATCTATTTGACCACACTTCGTTCGAACCCTTTAATGACTTTTTTGGCAGCCCGTGTTTGCCCTTATGGTTGGCCCAATGCAAAAATTTAATTAAAATTGTCTGTCCACAGATGCAATTTCCATTTCCCATGCTTAGCACGACTACATCGATTTGGGAGAAGAGGAGAACACACTCATCCAATCCATCCATCCCGCGCACTCGAACTGCTTCAACCCAACTCAACTGCTTCAACTTCTCTATGTCCCCTCCCCCCCCATCTCAAATCCCCACTCCAACCAACCTTTGTGTCCCACCCTTATTCCACTTCATCTCTGGCCGTCCCCTGCTTGATTTTCGCTCGCCCCATCATCGTCATGTCCATTCCCACAACACATAAACAAGTGCCCTCCTCCCTACCCTTTCCCTCCTCTTCAACCCCTCAGGCCTTAATTTCCCTCCTTGGCCTTAATTTGATTTGGACCTCCTCCCCTCCTTCTCTTCCCCTCCCCCATCTCCTCCGTCCCTTCCTTCCGTTCCTTCCCCCTTTTTCTCGGCGTTGGCCAATTGCATGGGCACTTCATCCGTCCGTCCAGCAGTTCGTTCCACTGTCCCCACTATTCAACCCATTCCATTCATCAGTCTGTCCACTCTCCAGACAATCCAATCTCCGCCCTTTTTAATCAAATGAGTCCCTCCGCCAGCAGAAGTTACACCAAAAATTAAGCCAGTGGGGTCTTGATTGTCGGAATTTTGTGCCAAAAGCAAAATTAAATGTAACTGGTAACATTGTTAGGTGGGTGTTGATTAGTTTAATTGAACTAACGAGCCATATCTTCTCCAATATGCACCACTGAAACCCATTATAATGCCTAAAGCATTCTTTTATAAGCATCGGGTTACAGCGGGTAACTCGATACCCGGGCTTATTTTCAACCCAAAATCGGACTCAAGAAGTTTGGATCAACCCGACCTGAAAGCCTGAAACCCGATTTTTCCAACCTGCTGCTACCAAAAATGAGACCTAAAAAATAGGTACCCAAAATAGGGGTGGGGGTACCCATCATACGTCTTGCTTAATGTCATGTTGTCTTCTTTGCTTTTCCCTTTTTTCGGGATGAGTGTTCCTCACCTACCACAGTTCCCATTTCTCTCTCCAAAAATCGATCCCATCTTTTTTGGTCTCTTTTTTGGTGGAAACAACAAAACACACATAACACCACCACCACCATCCCCCGCTGACACCACCACCAAAAACCCTGCTCATTGAGGGCACATAAACCCCCTCCTCCTCCACCCATGCCCACTCTCCTCTTCCCCTTCCCCCCCCCGACCCCCGACCACCTTCCGCTCCTTTCCCCTCTCTCCCCCTTTTGCTTTTTGCATCATTCCCTCCTCCTTTCCCTTCCTTATGTCTCTCTTTCTTCGGTGACTTGCGATGCGAGCCCCTTGTTTCTTCCCTTCGCTCCCTTTCCCTCAGGGCCTAAGCCTTTCTTCCCCATACCTCTTTTGCCTTGAAAAGAAAAAGAGTTTTAGCCCATTCATTCGGCGACTGCGACAACGGTCGGTCGGTTGGTTGGGTGGGTCGGTTGTGTGTTGTGTTGTCCCGGTCCGGTTCATCGGCCACCCGACCCCCTTTCTGCCTGCCTCTCTTCCCTGGAGAGCAGCAAGCTCCTAGCTCGGGGATTCCCTCGGGAAGTGTCCCTCTCCTTCCTCCCCCTCCTCACTCCTCCCTCCCTTTTCCCTCACACCCTCCCCTCTCCCTCTGGCCACCGCCACTTCATTTCGCACTCTCCAGAGAGCCCTCTCCCGATGCCGGCGCCCAAAACAATTGCCAACAGCAGCACATCCCTTCCCCTCTCCCCGCCATCACAGTTTCGACTCATCCCGACAAATTCGCACCCCAAAAGATATATATGGATGTAGGTCTTGTGCTTATCAATCGTCCTCGGACACGCCACCAATGGGGGACAATAAAACAAACACACACACTTTTGGGACTTCAATTGGACCCAAATTTTATTTGTTTTGTGAAGAGAAGAAATGAAATGGATTGTGTTGCGTCTTGCGTGCACTTGTTCAAATATTTCTCCGAAATCAACCGATCATCTCCTCTGTCCCTTCCCGTCCCAATTTTATAATATCCCAAAAAAATTTTCCCAGTTCCAAATTCCCTCATCCCCCTCTTCCTCTTCACCTTCCTCTCCCTTTCCCCCTATCCTCTCACCCATTCATTGATTATTTGGCCTTTCCTGGCCCTTTCTTGGCCCTCCTCCTTCCCTTCCTTTTCCCCATTTGTTTTGCCCACTTTTTCGCTAATGGCCATCTCTGGTGGCACAACAGACCAAAGGCTGCCGGAAGGGAGGGAGGGGAAGGGGGGCGAGAATTTGCAGGGAAAGTGAGTGAAATTAGGAGGGAAAAGAGGGAAGGAACAAATGTTTAGAGAATTTATGGGATGTCCGAAGCAAAGAGCAACAGGGAAGGAAGAGGAGGAGACTAGAAATTTGTCAGCCACCTTAACCCTCAGTAGAGAGAGTGCTTATCAGCTAGGAATGGTGTCTCAAATTTTTAAATTTTTGGGATGATGCCATTTTAGTGGTTTTCCACAAGATTTTAATAGGCAAATTTTTATTTACAAGTCATCCTTTGCTGTTTAACTCCATCGGTCACATTTTGGACATTTTTGGTACAAAAATATTCCAATACCCCCTTCAAAAAGATGGATGTTACTGTGCTGGAATGGCGTGGCTCCTGCCCATTTTCGTTTATTGTAAAACAAGTCCATGACCTTCATGACATGACTATTCCACCCACCCAGCACACATTTACATGGGATTATTCATTGTTTTGTTTTCATCTTTTTCTTTTGATGTTTTCAACCAGAATGTCGATGTGGTGATTCTTTTGCCAACTTTTTATTTTTTATTTTTCCTTCCTCAACAACCACATTTTAGCTAACCATCCATACATCTCGCACTCCTTTCCCCTATTCTATTGGCCTGGTCTTTAACCTATATATCCTCTGGTTCCCTCCTAAATCCCTCACAAAATCCGTTCCCCAAACACCCCCAACCAAGCAAACCGACCAATTCCTTCGCTTGTTCATTTTCAGATCTCGGCGAGGCGGTTGACAACCAACCAGACCGACCGACGAGACACTCGCTCGCCTTCGTCCCAATTAGCTCTTATTTTTTCCTTCCCCAAATCCTATGCTAACAACAACATCCGCTTCTTCATCTTCTTCCTCCCCCGCCGCCCTTCCGCCTCCGATCGAAGAACAACAACAGCACTCTTCCTCTTCCGCCTCCCCTTCCTGCTCCTCGCCCTCATCCCCTCCTCCTCCGTCCGCCGAGGTCATTGCGGTACCGGTGTGGCAGGATGGCGGGACAAAGACGACGATCACAATGGAGCCAATTCCGGAGGACGAGGAGGAGAGTGGTCAGTGATCGCGGCGAGAAAACCGCTGGGGAAGGGGGAAGAGAAGGAGGGGAGTAACCGAAAATAACAAACAACAGCTGTGGAGGGGAGGACAGGACCAGCAGGTCAGACCAACCACCAACCCCGGCGGAGGATATCGGCGCATAAAATTAATTGCCTAACCGAACGAAAAAGAATGAATTAACACCGCCCAAAAGCAGCCAGCCACCCACACTTTATTAGTCGTCCATTTCTCTGGTCTTGCTGGCCATCTGCTAACCTCATATTTTTATACAAAAGGCCATTTTTATAATTTTTCGAAATTCAAATCGACTTTATTGGAACTTATTTTTAGCAAAGAATTTTCCAATTGATAATTTTTTAGAACGTTCAATTGCATAAATGACAGTTTTTAAGAGAGATTTGGAACTTATTTTTTCCAAATTTAGTGATAGAATAAGACCCCGTAAAGCCTGAAATGTAAGGTCGGAGGCATCTATGGACCGGCGATGATAAAACGCCTAGTACTTCGGTGCGGACGGCGGGGGTTAAAAGAACCTTGAGAGCTCTGGAATAATGTGCCACCATAGCTCAATGGTAGAGCAGTCCCCGGAAAGGATGGTTGTTGGTTCGAGTCCCACCGGCGGCCAACATTTTTCCATCTCTCTGCACAAATGCAGGGGGGCTCTATTTTTCAGTGGAAAAATTTTCGGAAATAAAGGGGAAAAAAGGTTTTTTAGCCAACAATTGACCTTTTTGGCCAAAAATTGGTTTTTTAATCAAAAATGTGCGATTTTCTTTGGAAATTTGATATTTTTTACAAAAATTTTCATCAAAACACTGAAAAATGATAAGAATTGATCTAATTTTGTCATTTTTTATATAACATTTTTTTTTGAAATATAGAAAAAAATTCTCCCCTATGGGAGCTCGGATTGGAGGTGGTTCAAATCAAGAAGAGTTCCAGAATTATAAAGGACATGAAATTCTCTCAGAAGTGAAATTCAACTGGCTGTCGAAAAGGAGTTTCGGTTCGAGGGAGAATTTCAGGTCCTTCATTGGATTCGGCCGATCAAAAATCAAACTCAACTACCTCCCCTATTAAAATATCTATTTTCTCCGGCTATGGATTTTTAATTGTTTTTGGGAGTGATTAATAAAATTAATATGCTCTTAAAGCTCAGAAATTTAAAAAACCGAAATTAAATGTGTAAAAATTGGAATTTTTATTTATATTTTTAAAATTCAATATTGTTAATTATATCATATAGCTTGAAAAAAAGATAGCGAATTTACATAATTTTTTAAATAATTTTTTTTATTGTTTAATTATTCTGCCATGTGGGGTTAATAAGGGAAGTTAAAATTAAAACTATTTATCAATATCCAAACATTTTAGTATTTGTGCTAATTTTAACGTTTAGCTATATATTTATTCAGTTTCATCAAAAATTGGAAAAGAAAAAAGGTTAGTTTTTTTAGGGTTGGTGGATTAGAACTTTTATAGAATTTTTATTTTATGAGAAAAAAGAAAAAACAGCCTACGATTTTTTACAATGAATATTTTTTTTACATTTTTTGTGGTATTTCTATGCACAAATTGATGCATTTGCGGAAGCATTCCATGTCATGATTGGCTTTGCAGTTTGCATCGCACACTGTTTCGCACTCTTCCACACGTTCGGGATCGCATATCTCGTCTTCGTTGCACACTTTTCGAGAGTGAAAGAGAGAATAGCAATGAATTTCCGTTAATATTTTAAATAAAAATTTCGAGGCCTTTGGGGCTCTCGATTCCCTTGAATCCCTATGAACTCCGGGTTACATTTGGTTTCCCGTTACCAATAATTGAGTTTTTGAAAAACGGTTAATTTCATGGGTCATTGCATTATAAGGACTCCTTTTTTTGTTCCAAACAAAAAACGGATTTTTTGGAATTATCCTCGTCCTGAACCTGAGTCGGGTCGCTTTTTTGGGATGGGGGAGCGTTGGGGAGTCTACTACTCTACCTTGCAGGCCAACAGTTTTCCATTTTCACTTTTGCAAGCTGCTTTTGCACCGTCTATAATCTCAGTTTCGCAGAAATTTTCCTCGACACAATTGTAAAAAAGTTCTACATTGCCATTGGCTGCAAAAAATTTCATTTATTTTTCTCGGATTTATAAATCCCCAATTTTTAAAATAATTTTAAAAAACTAAATTAAAAAATTGTAACTTGGAGAGTCTGGAACATCCGGAGCGCCCGGACAGCCCGGAGCACAGACTGCCTAGCTGTAGCTAGGCACTTATTTATCCATTTATGTTTAATAAACATATATATACACCATGGAATAAGCCGAAAGTGCTTATTGCTAAAAATAGAGGGGTTCAATTATAATTATCTGTTGGTGCTAGTGGAGAGGTTAAAAATAATCAAATAACAGATTATTACGAGATAATAATTGTAGTTTGGTACCTAGAGATTCAACACTAGACATATTATGTCTATTGCATGGTGTATATGTTTGGTTATGGCGATTTATAACTCGCCAATACCAAATAATAATTATAATTGAACACCTCTATTTTCAGCAATAAGCACTTTCGGCCTATTACATGGTATATATGTATATAGGTATACAAATAATTTTCGTGTCGGAATCGAAAATTGGCAGGATTGCCGGGGGTTGGCAAAAAGTTCGGGTCGGGTTTCGGGTCGGGTTGGCCGAAAATTCTTGCAGGCCCGTTTTCACCTCTGTGAACAGATAGACTACAGTATCCTCTGAATATTCTCCAAAAGCAAAAAACAAACTGGAAAATTTTAGAGGTATAGTATTATAGATTATAATATAGTGTTTAGTAGTGTGCCCGTCGTGTAGGAATTTCAGAAATTTTGGGGACGTGAATGAACCGATCGGGGATTTCGGGGATTGGGAATGGGCTAGTCGGCGACAATTGGTTTTTTTTTTGTAAAGAAAACATTGAAATTTACCTGAAAATTATGACCTTTTTAAAAAATTCCGCAATTTTTTCAAAAATTTAGAAAATTTTGTTATTCTTACGGGTGTATTTTTATCCCCATCCATCCCCATCCATACGGGGATGAAGAGTCGTAATGTGATATACTAGTCGGTGATTTCCGGTAACCAAAAAGTCGGGGTCCCCGGGTTCGGGGGATATCCCCCCCCACTGCCAGTCCAGAGGTGTGCATGGGCCTGGTTCGGGGCGGCCCGGCGCCCGGCCCAGCCCTCAATTTTTCGGCCCGGCCCGCTCGGCCGGCTCGGTAGGCCCGGACATTTTTTCCAAAATTTTTTTTGAAAATTGCAAAATCTTGGGGTTGGCCATTGGCCCCTATCCCTGTAAACGCGTTTTCGGGGTCAAATAAATCGGGGTCAATGTGCCCGGAGCCGGGCTCGGGGTCAGGTCACCCGGCGGGGTGAACGGGAGTGTGAACTTTTGCTCCCGGAGAATATTCAGAGGATACTGTAGTCTATCTGTTCACAGAGATAAAAACGGGCCCGCAACAGGTTTAGAGTGGAAATCCGGCCAGTTTCGCATCAGAATTTAAGCGAGTGCCATCCCTGTCTGCCCAGGGTTGCCGCGGGTAACCCGAAACCCGAAACTTACTTTTTCTCAACCCGACCCGAAGAATTTTCAACCCGACTCGAAACCCGACCCGAACTTTTTGCCAACCCTTGGCAATCCTGATCCCGCCAACCAACCCATTTTCGATCCTGACACGAAAATTATTTGTATACATATATACCATGTAATAGGCCGAAAGTGCTTATTGCTGAAAATAGAGGTGTTCAATTATAATTATTATTTGGTATTGGCGAGTTATAAATCGCCATAACCAAACATATACACCATGCAATAGACATAATATGTCTAGTGTTGAATCTCTAGGTACCAAACTACAATTATTATCTCGTAATAATCTGTTATTTGATTATTTTTAACCTCTTCACTAGCATCAACAAATAATTGTAATTGAATACCTAGAGATTCAACACTAGTCATATTATGCCTATTGCATGGTATTCGGTACTTTCAAAAAAAACAGACGGCGGACCCGGTGGCAATGAAGAGAGCAGAGCAGCCGGAGAGGGAGAGTTTCTTGGCTCAACGATTCGGACCGTCCGGACCGGTGGCACCCGCCGGAGAACCAAATGGGGAGCCTCATTATAAGGGTCTTACTGTCAAAATTTGTTGCATGTTTCATCCCACGAAACAGCAGTGCACATCCCCGCACAATGGAACAAAAAAGGAGTTGCAGCATCGTCGATGTAAAATCTAAAATTGTTTGATTTCGGCACATTGCATGCCCATGGAAAGACAAACTACAGTATATACTTTTGGTTTTGGCGTGCCGGAGCAGCTTCGGAGCCGGCTCGGATCTGCTGGAGTATACAGTAGTTTCATGATAAGAGGTTAATTGTGTATGTTTGCTCTTGGAGAATATTCAGAGGATACTGTAGTCTAGGCTAGCAATATCGGATTTTGAAAAGAGAAAAAATTCTAAAATAAAATATTAAAAATTGCTTAATATCAATAATCAGAAAGGGTTAAAAGGTTAAAAATATTTTTACTGGTACAGCCATTAGTATATTATTGCTAGATATAAAATCATCTAATAGTAGCAGATGGCTCTATAATTCCATTTGCTTTGTCCGGTCCTGATTCATCCATTTGTTGCTGATGAGATATGGATGTTTAAAATTGGCACGAATTTTACATTATTTAATTTTTTAAATAATTGTTTTTAATTTATAATTAATACATATCCGGGGAAGAAGATGGATACCGTATTTCCTATAATAAAACCTCCAGGGGTTCTATTTTTTAATACCATGGATGGCGGGGGTGGGGTTCTATTGGAAGGGAAGGGGGGTGATTCAAAAGTGATAGAATAAGACCCGGTCGGAGGTCGGAGGCATCTATGGACCGGCGATGATAAAACGCCTAGTACTTCGGTGCGGACGGCGGGGGTTAAAAGAACCT
>JAQIYK010000364.1:0-14996 GCA_034700465.1 Rotylenchus robustus
AAAATTTTTGGAATCAGCCCAGGTTTATTGGAAAAAACCGGGTCGGGCCCAGGTTTTAAAAAACCTGGATTACCTGGGCTACCTGGTTTTATCCGGTACCGGGCTCAGGGCCGGTTGATTTCGGAGATTAGTCCGGGTACCTGGGCCCGGCTTTTTGAAAATTTCGAACACTAATTCACACTATCAATAGACCTATTAGCTTAAATCCATTTGCTATGAAAATCATCCTGTTTGACATGGTTATTATTTTGTAGACTTGGTACAATGAGAAGATGCAGAATGAACGATTTGTGAATGAAAAACAAGTGCGCATGCCAACCCTTTATCCCCAAACTTTGCACATCCAACCAGTCCGTTCAACGCGACAACTTAGGCGAATCAGTCAATACCGTGTGAACACAGCTGAAATGGAAATACCCGAACTGGAAATTGCTTTACAGAAGAAAATGGTCGAGAAAATGGGGAGAAAGGTTCGTATTTAAATTTGTTTTTCTTCGAAAAATTAAATATTTTTTATGTTTGATAGGTCCCAGTTACTCTTGTGGATAAGCTTCATGCAAAATGCGGACTCTGCGACACTGTTATTTCACTCAATAAAAAATTCGAAATTGTTCATTTGGTCCGACATTTCAATGCTTGGCATCCATCTTCACACAAATGTACGGGGACTTGGCCAAGCAGAGTGAGTTCATTAGCTTTTTCATTTATTTGGCTAGTCCAACAAATTTATTTGGCGATCCATGTAAATATTCTTATTTTAAAGTTCACTTTTATTATAAAGTTACAACTTAGGAACTTCCTACATTGATGGGAGGAAAGCCACTAAGTGCGCAAGATTTTGCTGTTATAGACCCTGACATAGAAGCGACGGATAATTTGCAATGTATTTGGTGTGGCATGTTTCTTACAAAGTATAAAGTATCATCTACAATTTTCCTCCCAGCTTATGAAATGGTTTCATCTTTTTCAGTAAGGCGTTAGGAATGCATTTCCACGAGGTACATCCCGAAGAGGTGGAAGTGCCGAAGTGCAATTTGTGTTTACAAGAACTGTTAATCAATGCGCGATTGTCTGAAAAGTATGGCGAAGACTTCGGAGTAACTTTGCCCAATGAACACACTTTTCGGAGTATTCGCTTCAAAAGGGACTTCAAAACTGAATTGTCACTTGAAAAGGGTTAGTTTTCCCTCAAATTTTATTGATTATTTGAGATAAGCGCTTTGTTTTTCTAGCAATAATGCGATATTTGCATCGAATCGACGATGGTGTGGATCCGGGTTTGGTTGACATTGAGGACATGGATGTGGAGGACAGTGAATTTGAGCATCAAATGCAAACAGTTGGGTCCTGCGAGGCGTTCGCGAACAGCAGAATGACTTGTGGTATAGTCAGTTTATTGTTTCGAATTGCAAATTAGGCTGACTTGCGGGGATTAATAAATTTTTGGGGCGGGGGATAGACCACAGGCCAGTCGGATGTGCCAAAAGCCAGTATGAACAAAAACCCGAAAAAAGGAAGGGACCGGTCGGGGGGGGGGACTCCGACCTTCATGCTTTGTAGTTCAATCAAATTACCAATTAAAGAAAATACATTGCGAAATTAAAAAAATATGTAGTTGAATGAAAGTGAAGTAGCATTGGTGTTTATAGTTTATTTACCCGCCACAAACTATGAGCACCGTGGCGCAGCGGTAGCGTGCTGGGCCCATAACCCAGAGGTCGATGGATCGAAACCATCCGGTGCTATTCATTTTTTTCAATTTACTACAAAAGGGTGTTGTACATTTTGATTTAGCCGAAATTAATATTTTGATTTAGCCGAAATTAATATTTTATTCAAATTTTAGTTAATTGTTTTTTTACGTCTAATAAATTTTATTTAGGACGCAGAGCTAAGCCCAAAAGGCAATTTATAATGCCGATAGTGCGACAAGCAGCGCCAAAGGACAGCCAATTTGTTACCGCAATTACTCATTCCCATTGGAAGTGTAAGCTCTGCCGATTTGACATTTATGCAGCGGTTATAAGTGCGGGTGTCATCAAACATTTCAAAAAATGTCATCCAAATTTCTTGGCCAGTGTCCAATTGGAATTGTGCAAGGTAATCACACTGCTTTATCATCTGAATGGATCAACAACAGTTCTCCATTGAGTTACAAAAATTGGAAAATTTGAAAATAATTTTTTAGCGAAGATTTTATATTTCAGGATGATTTACCCTTGTATAAATCCGCTCCGCTTAACCATTTTGCATATTTCAGGCAAGGCTGGAGAAAATCAGTGATGGAAAGATGGAATTTGTTAGCGATGAGCTTATCGAATGTTCAATTTGTTCTCAAAGTTTCCCTCTTACTCCTCCATTCAACATCTCTCGGGCCATTAGACATATTAAAATCAAACATCCTGAAGTGATGCCTGAGCATAGAGGCGGCGAAAGCTCTCGAGTATATTTGACTTCATCAAAATTGATAGTTTGGGAAATTATTTAAAATTTACAGGACGGATTTCCGGTCCAAGGACAAAATAAATTCGGGGACGAGACAGAGGGAATGGACGACGAACAAAGTTCATTTTGTAGTTAATATGTTAACACATTTAATCGAATTTTACTGCGCAGCAATGGAAAACGGAGTGATCTATGCCACCGAAGTTTCCGACTTCACAACATTGAACATGCTCCGACAAAACTACAGCATCACTTTTGAGAGAGTTAGCAGGAGCAAAGGGGCTAAAGACTAAAGATTTTAATTTTTGCGTAGGTATTCTCCGTGTATGGGAGAGACATTCAACAGCAAATTTACATTTTGTGCAATGAAGGGGATGAATTGGATGCAGAGACGGTAATTTTTAATAAATTATTTGGTCGGTGGGCATACATCGTTTTTTGCATTGACATATATCATACATCGTTTTTATTTAAACGGGGGGGGGGGTATAATTTCTCATCGCAAGAAATGGGATGTTTACCAATTCCTCAAATCATTCGGCTTATAAAATGGACAATTTCAGGTGGAGCAGATTGCCAAGGTGAAGGACCCAACACAAAACCCGATGGTTGTTCAGATAAACAGGGTTAGATATATGATTAAAGTTAACAATTGGATTGGCAATATTTCAGACCAAAATGGATTCTAACGACGCCACCGTGTTCTAATTGGTTTACGGTCAGAATATTTTCCATGGCCTTGGACTTTGTTACTGTATTTGTTTTTGATGTATTCTCTACGATAATGGATAAATACATTAACCAAACCTTCAATCGGATGCGCCAATTTTGGTCGCGCCAAATTTGGTCCCCCCCCATTTTGGTCCCCAGGGATCAAAATTGGCATTTTGGCTGGGGGACCAAAACTGGTATAGCCCTTCAATCAGATGGATCCCTCAAAAATTATTTTGCTGAACGATTAGCATTTGATGGGCTCAGTCCGGTGTTAGACGGGGAGAAACGGATCGGATTGGGCAATAATTGTTAGATGGATAGAGAAGGACAAACAGGTTTGTGTTGAGGATAAATGGAGGAGGGATTAGAGGAGGGGGTGGAGGGGGGGTAGGGGATTTGTGCGACAGAAAGACAGTCGGCGGCATTCCCATTGACATTCATTCGAATTGTGTTCTTCTCCCCGATCATGCTCTGTTCCATAGACCAGCAGATAATGTTCATTGTGCTGATCCTTCTGGTAGTACATTTGGTGCCAATGGCCAATTCTCAACTGAATCGAAACTTTGGCCCAGCTTCGGCCATCGATGGACACCAATCCGGTAAGTTTCGGGTTGCTATTTTTGGTCTTAGAAACCAAACATTTTTCCAACTTAGGTCCTCTTCCACAGCGTTCCCATTACGTGCCTTCGTTCAGTCCTTACACGCCCTTTCTCAGCGCCCAATCTCTTCCATTGCCTCAATACGGAGGACGACGAGCCCATCCGCCCCCGCACTTGCGACAACGGCATCTTGGCCCTGGAGGTGGAACTAACAATCAGCAACAGCACTTTAATGACAACAACAACGATCCTTCTTCCTCTCCGTCGTCACCAACAAATTCATTGGACCGACCACCATTGTCATCGCCGGAAGAAGGCGGAAGCGGAAGGAGCAAAGAGGAAACGGAAGAAGAAGGAAGAAATGGAAATGGGGGAGAAAGAAGAGAAGGTGGTGGAGAGAGAGGGAGAGTGCCGAACGGAACAACCAACTTTTGGGAGAGAACACCGCCGATGTCGAAGCCAACAAAAACAAACTCCTCAACACCATTTTCATCCAACGAAGTTAACAACTCCAGCGCATCATTGCCATTTCCTCGCCCACCGAAAGGACCATTTGAGAGGAAAGAAGAACAGAGAGGAAAGGAAGATGATCGAGCTGGACTGTTTACTGAAAGGGAGAAGGACAATGGTGGGAAGACATTAACGCGGAATACGGAGGAGGAGGAGAAGAAAGAAGAGGAGGAGGGTGGTGAGAAGAAAGGGAAGAAAGAAAATGATGATGAGGAGGAGGAGAAGAAGAAGATGAAGACGAACAACGGAATGGAAGGGAATGAGGAGGGAGAAGAGAAGGAAGGAGGACGGGACAGAGGAGGAGGAGGGGGAGGAGACAGAGGAGGGGGAGGATTAGGAGGGAGAGGAGACAGAGGAGGAGGAGGAGGATGGATGCAGAAGACACCCACTGAAGAAGTGGGGGGAGGAAGTGGGCAAAGAGTGAATGCACGTCCAAATATACCGAACAGTGCGCAAATTGACAACAAACTGCCGAGAAGAGGAAAGGATGGGGGAGACGGAGAAGAAAGGGATGGAAGAAGAGGGGGAGGAGGAAAGGAAGATGGATGGAATTGGAGGGAGAAAAATGGCGGAGGAGGAGGAAGAAAACAGCAGGAGGAAGAGGAGGGAAAATGGAGGAAGGAAGAAGAGAATGGCGAGAAAATAGGGAAGAACGGAGACAGAGGAGGAGGAGGATGGGAAAGTGGGAGGAGAGAAGAGGACGGAGGAGGAGAAAGAGTGAAGAACGGAGGAGGAGGAGAAGGGAGGAGAGAAGAGGAAGGAGGAGGAGGAGGAAGACGGAGGGGTGAAGAGGAAGGAGAAGGGAGACGGAGGGGTGAGGAAGAAGAAGAGAGGGGGAAGAAGAGTATGCTGTTCAGTGCACTCCAAGGACCATTTCCGGAGGGTGAAGGGGGACGGAGGGGACAGAAGCCAGCGGAGGGAAGAAGACGGGAAACATCGGCGGAAGAGGAAGGAAGCGGGAGGAGGGCGGGCGAAAGTAATGATCGGAACGGGAGAAGGAGCGGGGAGAGAGGGGAGTTCGGAGGAGGGAGAAGAGATGGAGCAGGACGAGCGGGAGACGAGAACGACCACCGTGCACCCAACCGGAAACCCGCATCATCTTCAACGGAATACCATCAACGTCCTGCTCGCCCTCCACCATCTCCACCTTTTCGTCAACAACGACCGAGACCTTCTTCCGCATCGTCTTCGCGTTCGGCGGAAGAAAAAGAACATGCTTCCCGAGAACGTTCTCCTGAGAGAAGACCGCCGGACAGCGGCAGGCGACCACCTCCGCCCGCCGCTTCCGGCAATCGCAATGAGCAGTTGCGCACCCCACCTCCGGCAGTGGCCGGCTTCCAGCGCGGCATCCCCAACCCCAACGAGTTCTTCCCCGAACAGATACGCTCAGCCTACCCGCCCTTCTCAAAGCCTTTTGGAGAATTTGGCGGCCAAAAATCGGAGGGGCGTGGCGGAGGGAGGGAATAATGATCGGGGATTGATCAGATTAGTTCATCATCACATTTGTTGCGATCATTAGTCAATATCAATTATATTGTGTGTAAAATGGCAGAATGAATGAGTGTGAGTGAGAAACAACCAAAAAAACAAAATGTACAGAAAGGATAGGTCAGTCAAGAAGATCAATGTCAAGCTCGGCAAGCCGGTCAGGATCAGGACCGGCTCGCGGTGTTGCTGCTGCTGGGTTTGCTGGCTAACGTTAGGTTGGAGGCGCCCCGCCGTCGCACACCGGCCCCGATGGCACCGCCCGGCATGGCATGGTATGCCCCGCCACCGCCCGTCGACGTTCTGTTGACGCGGTACAGCGCCGTCTGGCACCGGCAGTCCTCAGTGCGTTCAGCGAACGCCCAAAGTCCGTGTTCGCACTGCCAGTACGCTTGCATCTCTTGAGGGGCATGATCAGTGCCACCACCGCCTGAAGGATCATGCGACAACAACTCGCACGGGAACTCGCGCATGCATCGCTCGCAACCGATCAATTTGCTGGACAAACGGCAAAAATTATAGAAAATAAAAGAAAAATGGTCAAAATTCTTTGTAACAAACATTTGACACGTGAGGAGTGTTTAAGAGTTTTTTTAAATTCAGGTCAATTTTCGAAGAATTTTGCCAATTTTGGATTTTTGGGGGTTTTGGCAAAATAGAAAACTTTTGGATTTGACACAACTCACTGGCACGGGCTGGCCTCCACCCGCACGCGGCCTTGTTCCCGTTGGCGGCCACACCGGGGACACTTGTCCATCTCCACATGAAAATGGTCCATCCTGGAAGGGAAAATGTTTAAACAAAGAGGAAATAGGAAAGGATAAGAGATGACTGACCTGTGGATGGTGTGGAACACGGTACTGGCCTGAAATAGCAGAACTCGAAATCTATTTTTTCCAGCCCCATCCGTGGTCAATCTTTGTTGGTGGTCACAAGCATTTGGTTGGACTACCTGTTGATAGGCGGTCCTCAGTTTCATGGCCAACAGGTCGGCGAACACCGCCTCTGGCACCATTTGGCGATGTTTCTCCAGTGATTGTAGCGACAGTCGCGCCACCACCGGCACACACGCGTCCTGCACCGAGCGGTGGAAGCAGTGCTTGAAGGACCTGCTGGGCGGACGGACAGGCGTGTACAATGTACAGTTTGGAGGAAGTCGGGCCAGGCATGGGCTGGTTTTCGGGGCCAAATTCCCGAGTGTGTTTGGCAAAACTTGGGTTTTGGTGTTCCATTTTTATCGGGTAATGGGACAAAGAAAAATTCGGAAAAATAGCCTGGATACCGAAATGCAGAAAATTTAACTAATTTTGGATCTGACCAGTTCAGCCAGCACAATGCCATCATCGGTGGTTTTGCCTCCACGTTGTCCTGGATGAAACGCGTGCAGCGCATCTCCAGCCCGCGAGCGGCGAACCGCTTGCACAACCGCATGCACGTCTCCAACAGCTCGTCTGGGCAGGGGAAGGTACGGTAACGAAGGAAAGGAGAAGGAAAAAGGGGTACGGTAAGAAGGGAAAGAGTACAGTATCGACAAGAAGAGAGGGTAGCGGGGAATAGAGGAAAAGAGTAGGTAACGAGAAGAGAGATGGGAGAATTACTGTACCGGACACGTCCCGGAGCATCGGATTGGGCACCGTGGTCTCCAGAAACCACTGGAACTGGAGCGACTGCGGGGGATGCCTCAAGGAAGAGACCTGAAGGTACTTATCAAGCAATTTAAACTTTGCAAAACCGACCTGGACAACATATTCATCAGCTTGAACATGTCGGACGCCCTCCAGGGGAAGGGCGCGCGAGTTGAGAAACAGCGAGCGGAAGAAGTCGGAGGCGTGGCTGAGCTGGTGCTTGCACACCAAAAAGCGCGTGTCCTGCTCCAATTTGGTGTCATCTTTCTGTTTATTGTTTTGGTGCTCACCTCGACCAGAATGGTCGCTGAACAGCCCTCGAGGCGACACTGTGCCTGTAGGTAGTCCATAGTCTTCGTCATGCCGGAAGGCGCGCGGGACGGGGAGGACTTTTTGGGGGGCGACCGGGAACGGAAGGGACGCCTCTCGTTGGGTTCACCTGCTAAGAGTTGCAAGAATGGGATCGGATTGAGTTGTACCAATTGTTCACAGACCCAAAAAATACAAATAAAATTGGCCTATTAAATGTTTGATCGTTCAAAACCAAACAATTTTCTTGAATATATTTAAAAAATGATCAGACACAAAGAAGCAATTTCTTTGTGGCAACTTTGTTTGCCCTCTATGATATTTACCTTCGGCAATGGATTTTGGTCCTCCGGGTGGTTTGCGTGGACTGCTCGACCGAGGCCGTTGTTGGGACAATGTTTGGGTGGAGGACACTGTCTGCTGCTTAAAAGGGACATTGGGCATTGGTAGTCTTCTTTGGCAAACTTTGAACTTTAATAAATGGAATGAATACCTCTTCTGTTTTTGGGTGCATTGTTCGCGTCGGTGGTCGTTGTGAGCTGTTTGCGCTGTCCGGGTTAGAGTGGGAGTTGCGCAAGGACCAGGGGGTCGGCGTGGCCGGAGAGCTGGGCCACAGGGCCGGACTCATCAGAAGCTGAAAATGGGCCAAATTGCGAGACAAACCCAAATTTAGTGAAAAACCTCTTGGGAGCTGGTGCCGGGCTCATCGGCTGGCAGAAAGCGCCGGACAGAGTCGGGGGAATGGTAGAGATGGGAGGAGAGGCGGGAGGAGGAGGGACGGTTGAGGTGGTGGTGGAGGAGCGGAGAGGGCGGCGGAATGTGGTTGAGTTGCTGAATGGGAGGGGAGGAGGGAAGGTTGGGTCAGGGACGGGAGGAAGGTACTGTACTGTACTGTGGGGTAATGGGATTAACGGTACTGTATAGTACTATAGCCGAGCACACTGTACTTCTTTGCATACAGTATCCGGTGGTATTATACCCCAGTGCCATGGTTGCATTATAATTACACACGGTACCATTTCAATTTGGTAAATACTTCCTCTAGAATTCTACCATAGACCTAATAATAATACTACCGTAACCCTAACAATAAACCCTAACCTTGTCCACCATCGTTGTCACCGTTTGCGGTTCGTTGGCCTTCGTCGTCTTTTGCCCTTTTCTCCTTTGCCGGGGTGTTGTTGGGCCGACATGGTTTGCCATCGCCATGTGCTGCTGTTTCTGTACTGCTCGACCATCTCCGAGCCAAAAAACGTCATCATCGTCCGCTAATGCTGGTACCCGAGGAGGAGGTGGACAACCTTGTGGAGCGGAACCCCCCTTCTGGGGCGACTTGGAGCGCGATTTGGAGGAGCGGACGAGACGTCGCAGAAAATTGGACATCGCCGTCGTCCGCGGCGGAAAGCGAGAATAGCTTCTAAAGAAGGGAGGAAAGAAGAGATCGTCCGGAACGTGATGGTGGCTTGCAAGCTCGGAAGGGGGTCTTCCGGAGGGGAATCCACCGGCGGAGATGCTCCGAAGGGGGCACCGGGAGGGGTAATCAGTGATGATGGATGGATAGGGCGGCGGATGGACGGAAGAAGCGGGTTGGAATTGGAATGGAAGCGGATCGGAGGGAGGGAGGGAGAAGGGAACAATTGCATTAGGGACCCATAGTCAATTCCCTTCTTGCACAGCTCGGCTTTATCCCCCAAACAGTTGTCTCGTCCCATCGATCTCTCCGGCGACCCATTGTTCCCCCACCAACGATCAATGGAGGAAGCGGCCGGAGGGCCACCGCAAGGCAAAGAAAGAGGAAAAGCGGCGGAGGGGGGAGAGAAGGACCACGCAAATGCAACCAAACCCCCGAAAATCGGAAGCCGCCATCTTCATCATTGTCCTGTCTTCGTCATAAATTGGCCTCATTAAGAAAAGAATCCGAAGGTAAAAAGGCGTAATTCACTCTTTTTGTGCTCATTCTCTTCTTTCCTTTATCTCCCTGTGATAATTTGTGCCCCCTCTAATTGACAATTCGACGAAGACAAACAAAACATTGGAACAACATTAAAACCGGCTGGAATGGGAGCAGGGACGTATTTAGGATTTGGTCGTGGGGGACACACATGCTGGACAACCACCCCACCCCCCACTTCAAAATTTTTTCGTAGAAATTAGTGCCTTCCTTAAGAAAATTTGATCATTTTTTGATAAAGATTTACTCTTTTCCCTCTTCCTTCCTTCCCCTCCGCTCTCCCCTCTTTTTTCTCATCTTGGGGGGAAGGACACGGGCCCTCGGACCCCTTTCCATAAATACTAAATACGTCCCTAAATAGAAATCGATCGGTTAGAGTGCTGGGACGATGTGGCAAAGGTCATGGGTTCTAGTCCCGTCCTGTGCGGATGCTTTTTATTTCCCCAAATGCTGATCGTTCTGTTCCTTCTCGCCCGCCTCGTCGTCCACGCGTCCAAAGTCCCTTCGGCCGCCCCGTTTGCCCAGCAGCTCCACCACTTCCAATCGAATGCCCAAACTGGCCGACTTGCACATGTCGTACAGGCAAAGGGCGGCCAGCGAACAGCCAACCTGCGGAGGACGCCAATTTTGAATTCATTTGACCACTTCTCATCGAAGTTTACCATTGCCTCCATCTCAACACCGGTCCGAGCATCCGCTGCCAGTGCTCGACAGAACACCAGAATCCTATCGTTGGACTGTCAAAATCGATGGATTCAAATTAAACGAAAAAATGCGTTGTACTTGCTCAAATAGCTCCCCCGGATGCTGTTAGAGTGTTTAAGGTAAAATGAGTATACCTGATCAGTGCGGAAAGAGATGTGTACATGGGAGAGGGGGACTGGGTGACACAAGGGGATCAGATGAGCAGTGTGCTTGGCGCCGAGGATGCCGGCGATGCGGGACACCGAGAAGGGATCGCCTTTGGGGGAGCGGGCGAGCAGAGGCGGGAGAACACCCGGAGGAAACTGAACGGAGTGCAAGTTAAGGACAAGTCGGAGTGCAAGCCGTACCTTAACGATGGCACGGGCGAGCGCGACCCGTTGCGAAGTGGGTACTTTGGGAGACACGTCCACCATGCGGGCATCGCCAGTTTGGGAGTCCAAATGGGAGAAGGAGGAGAAAGAACAGGAAGATAAGGAGAAGGATGAGCGGAAGAGGAAGGAATGAGAAGCGGAGGATGGTGGAGAAGGGCAGGAAGGACGTGAAGATAAAGAGAAGGATGAGCGGAAGAGGAAGGAATGAGAAGCGGATGAGGGTGGAGAAGGGCAGGAAGGACGTGAAGATAAGGAGAAGGATGAATGGAAGGGATGAGAAGTGGAGGATGGTGAAAAAGGTCGGGAAGAAGTCACCCGCCAATCCGGACCTGAACTTTGGGACCAATAATATTAGAAGAATGGGCATGTTGGGACCATGGAACGGCCCGGAAGGGAGTCGGCCATCCGGATGAGTTTGTCCAATCCCGCGTGTCTGGCATGTTTCTGCTTCACCGCCGCCCCGATCAGCTCCAACAATTGGGCGTCGTCCGCTCCCGCCCGAAAAGTGAGGGAAAATGCCAGAACAATGGAAATAAGAAAAAATCCAAAATAAAAATGTTGGATTCGTAGGGAAAAGGGAATAAGATTTTGATTTCTGAGATTATTTCCGTTCAGACAACCCTGAGAAACCAACCCTCATTGGGTCCCGCAGCGACACTTCCGCCAGCCCGTGAAGGCACACCTGTACAAGAAGATATATTTTTCAATATAATCAAAAATAGGGCTCGTTCAAGACCCGTTATTAGTCCCTGCTCTTATGCCCACCTTCAAATTGCCGTCCGCCGTGACCCGCAGTCGATTGCAACCGCTATGAGCAAACAAAATATACAAACAAAACGGCATAATTGCAAAATGACACCCGCAAAAGTGTTCGCTCATTGAGGAGATGAACCCGAACTGAAAATTCAAAATTAAACAAACAGAAATACAAACAATGCGCCCACCTGGCCTCGATGCCCATCCACCTTGTACGCCTTCAGAAAATGAGCTTTATTTGCCTTTTGTTCCACCAATCCCAAACAAATGTGTACTTTGCTCGACTCGTTGGGCCCGTCCGGCAGTCGGCGGATGCGTTCCCGGCCAAAATGCTGCTCCAACCGGGCCAGCATATCCCGATAGGCCACAAAACGGTCCATTTGGAAGCGATTGCCGGCGAAGGGCATGAACTCGATGAAGCGTACGTCCAGAGCCTGAACAGAATAATATCCTACCATAAAAGTTACAGTTTCGCCACTCGGTGACATTTTGGCATGCTCCAGGATATTTTGATCAAAATTCTCTAGACCTATGCCCTAACGACATTTTGATCCCATTCCAACTGCGGGGCCAATTTCCGGTACTAACACATTAACGGGGAGGGGGGGGGCAAACCAAAATTTTTAAACCGGTCAGAAAACAACTAAAACCGTCAGAAAATGACCTCAAATGTGCTCAAAAACGGTTTAAAACCACTTTTAAAAATTTACATTTTTTTAATCCAAAAATTCCATTTTTAGCCAAAAAAGCTAAAAAATGTGAGTTTAAACCAGAGGGGTCAAAAAAATCAAAAAAGGACACAACAAAATGCCACAAAAATAGCTAATAAAAATATTTATCAATCAAATAAAATATGAGTGGATTTAGACATCATATTTCTCTCTATCGCCTTTTTAAACAATTTGAATAGGAACACATGGATTACCCTTTCTTTTGACATCATTTTAAAAAAAACATTGTGATCCCGCAGTGCCTTGTTCTTATTTCATTACGAAATTTGATCATTTTTATTAATAAAATTCCCTTTTTTGTTTAAAAAGTTTAAAAGTTCTTCAAATATATTTTGTAATTTACAAAAATTAGATAAGTGGAATGGCCGATGGCGCCGTTAGGACGTCGAAGAAAATTTTTGTTAAGAAATTTGATCAATTTTTGGGAGTAAAATTTAAAAATAATGAGGTGCCGACAAGCGCCGCGGAAAAAAGTGAGATTTTGGCATTTTGATAATGAAAATTTGCAAAATTTTGGACAAAATTTCTCAAATTTACGAAAAAAGGACAAAAAGGGGCGGAGGTCAATAAGGACAAATCTTTGAAAAAAGACATTTCAAATTTCTAAGATCGGGACCCTCCAAAAAGGACAAATCTTTAAAAAAGGAAATTTGGCCACTCTGGTTTAAACCACTTTAAGTGGTTTTAAGGTTTTAACCCTTTTTAAGCATATTTTAGGACATTTTAGACCGTTTTTGAGGGAGTTTGAGGCAAAATTTTGAATTTTTAAAGAAGTTCAAAAATTGGTTTAAAACCACTTTTTAGTGGTTTTGAACCGTTTTTGAGCACATTTTAGACCGTTTTAGGAGTTTCTGATCCTTTACAAAAAATTTGATTTTGCCTCCTTACCCCCCCGTTAATGCGTTAGTACCCAATTTCCTCCCCAAACCAACCCTGTCCTTGGTCATCTCCACAAACTGCTCCACCTCGTCGTCGTTGGTGCCTCGCATCACCACACAGTTCAGCTTTACCGTTCCCGTCGGCATCAGTCGCTCGGCTGCATCTATGCCCGCCATTGCCTTCGCGAACGCGTTCCGCCGCGTAATCTTTAAGGACAGTTCAAATTCAAATCAACCCATCAGCAAAACTGACCTGTGCATATTTCTCAGCCGAAAGTGTGTCCAAGGAAACTGAAAAATGGGAGGGATGAAGGAATAGATTGATTTATGTAAGTAGTATACTGTTTTTTATAAAGTATAGACGTCCCTGACAAAACGTATATAAAATAAAATACGATAATTCACCGAACTGTTCAGATGGGTGAGTCCAGCCTCGACCAGTGGGGCCAACATCCGCGCCAGCACAACACCATTCGTGGTCATTCCGATGCGCCGAATTTGGGAAAGGGCGGCCAAATCGCCTGATTAGGGCAAAATGGACGGATAGTAGAAGGAAGGAAAAATAGAACAAACTCACGGACAATGGGCACCAAATCTGAATTTGAGGAACCGATAAAAGGGAAGTAAAGTATGGGAACCAGTCCCGTGAGAATTTGTTTAAAATTTAAGGTCCCAACCCTTAATCTTCCGGTTTCTTCAAAAACCTGTGATAATCGAGTGAGATTTGAAACGAAATTCAAAATAGAGATCTAGTCTTAAAAATCATTCTGGGACCGAAACTTCTTCCATTTGAATAAGGGGCTTGCCTTTTCGGATTGTTGGCTCGCCGCCAGTCAATCGCACTTTGTCCACGCCACTCTCGGCGAACAAACGCACTGAAAAAAAAGTGTCGAAAAAGAGAGATCAAAGTGCAAAGAACGAACCAATACGGACGATTTCGGAAGCGGACAAATAGGAGGCGGATGGGCACAACGGAACACCCTCTTCCGGCATACAGTACAAACAGCGCAAATTGCACTTTTCAACCAGCGAAAGACGTAAATAGTTATGGAAACGACCGTGGGAGTCCAGCAGAAGGGGCGAATCGGGAGAAGAGGCATTGGGGGTGGAGGGGGAGGGTAGAGGGACGGCGGAGAGAGTGCGGTGCGGGAGGAGGGCGGGAAGACGGCGAGACGGAACAGAAACCATCATCTTGATCATGCGCATTGTGCTGCTGAAAACCTGCTAGCCTGGAAAAATAATGATTTAGTCGAAAAAAATCGCGAAAAATTCGAGATAAAAATGAATTGAGGGGAGTTGAAGGAATGGCAACACAAACACATAATAAACTGTCAGCTGAACGAAAAAAAAGAACAATTGATAACGATCGCAATTTGTGGGCGGAGGGAGGAGAAAGAGATTGACGAGTGAGTGGTTGGGGAAATCGGATCGATGGGATGGGGTTGGAATGTCGTCCTTTGACCGATTGCATTCATTTGGAACTGATAAATAATAGAATTGACGGGAAACTACACGCTACATTATGCATTTTCCCCATCGGTGGATGGTGATCCTTTTTCTGTTGTGAATGTCTGTTATTGGGAATTGTTATGGACGAATGATGTTCATAGTGTTTTGATGCAAAAAGAATATCAAATTTTTAACGAATAAGTAAGAAGCCGAGGCACTAGTTGGAAATATGACAATTTTGGGAAAAAACAAAAGTGCGTAAACGGTCGGCAAACCCTTAAAAAAGCTAGAAAAGATGTCAATTGTGTTTAAAAATTGATTTAAATTACTTGAAGTTTCAAAATTTAAAAAAATTCCATTTTTAGCAGGCAAAATTTTTAAAAATACCGTCCCAATTTCTCCTTTATGCCAAATAAGCAAAAAATGTGACGAAAAATACAAATATACAAGCGGGCAAATAGGTACATG
>JAQIYK010000365.1:0-14976 GCA_034700465.1 Rotylenchus robustus
ATATTTTTAAAAATAAATTGTTTTAAAATATCGATGTTTTGTTTTAATTTTTTCTAGCCAGAATTTCGGGGCCCCACTACTTCAGGGTAAAAGGGGGGGGGGCCGGGGTCCGGGCCCCTGCTCGAAAAAGGGGGGCCTGGGCCCCCCCTGGTTACGCCACTGGATGATATGTATGAAGGTCAGAGGGTGAGGGGGCTGGTGTACCGAATTGCATACACATAAATGTATTAAAATGAATTTGGGTATTAAACTTTTGTTCTGCAGTATTATTTATTTATTGCAATTTGCAAACCAAAAATTTGATGTTCTGTAATGAAGCTTCAATTAAGGTGTTAATTCGAGTTTATCTGATAATTTATCCAACCCGCAACACCATCAAATTGTACCAAATAGTGTGGATGATGGTCAAAGTGACCTTTTGGCTGAACGTCTGGAAGCACTCAGTCGTGAGAACCAATCGTATCGGGCGAACAATGAGAGGCTGGAGTACTGGCTGACCGCGCTGGAGTCCGAGAACGAAAGCATTGGCGAGTACATCGCCTTGTATCGCTTCCAGCGCGGCCAAATTCAACGACGAATGGCGGAAAAGGACTCCGCGCTTCAACAGCTCCAACAACAAAACACACAACTAATGGTATCAGTGTAATTTTATTTTAGGCCTAAATTTTTACATTTTCTGGTATTTACAAAACATATCGGTTAAATAACGTATTGATATTAAATTAAAACAATAAATAATGATAAAAAACAAAGTTTTAAGGTTTGGATCAGACAATGAGTGTTACTTTTTAACCTTTGTTCAGACTCAACTGATTGAACTGCATAATTCAGTGTTGGCCTTTTTTGGGACCAATAAAAGTACTCCTTGCCCCATGGTGAAACAGGGACAAGAAATAGAGCAATCTTCATTTGAATACGGAAAAAGCAGAACAGACGAAGCTGATGAAAGTGGTAGTATTTATTCACTTTTACAAACTCATTAAATTTTATTGTTTTAGTGAGTCAAATTCCAATTTTGGCTTCTGAAGAGGCCTCAACTTCTGCTGTCGCCTCCGATCAAAACCATATTGCTCCAAATGAAGTTGAGAATCATTTTATTGGAAGTGCCAAGGATCGCTTGTTCAGAGCGTTGGAGAGGAGCAAGGTTCGTATTGTTTTATTTGGTTTGGATTTTTTTTTATTAAATTCGGATTTTTTTATTTTATTAGGTTTGAATTTTTTATTTTATTTTCCATGAAACTATGGTACTGTAGTTATTTAGGTTCTCGGCAATCAGGCGACATGTGTAGCCGCTCAACAAGCGCAAGTTCATTGCACCGGGTGTGTAGAATGTCGCGGAGATATGTGTACTCTTTAACATTGTGGCACATTAGTTCACTTAATTTTAGGTGCAAAATTTAAAAAATCAAAATGATATTTCGGCAAAAATATTAACTATTAAACGTATGTTTTCGCACCTTTTTTTGCCAACTCCTAGCTTCGTCACAATAGTCCCTGCTCTGTTTGTCACTTTGTTGTCCATTATGTTGTTATTGCACATTTTGTTAATCCTCTATAGTACATAACTTTTTTATTTCCCGCAATATATGCAAATTCCTGATTAATTCATATCGTAAACATATCCCCAAAGCATTAGCAAACCCTTTTTAAATTAATTCCCGAAAGATTCATTAAGTCCACTATTGAGTGAGACTAAAACCTTGTGATATTCTTCTAAAATTTTATGGTGGATGAACGACATAATTCTATTTGATTTTTATCCATTAAAAATATTTTGACCAAATGAGTATATTATTGTTAAAGGATTTGAAGGTGATAAATGACGAATACATTTCCTTCCTCTTTGGTAGCTTATTACTTATTAGCTTCGGAAAATAATGTATTATATGTATGTAATTGCATCTTTTTGCAGGACTTTAAATTTGTTTTAAAATTATTCAAATTCGAATACAATGCGTTTGGAATGCGTTTTTAGGGTGGAAAATGGTGGGAAGCCGATGGGTCGGTCGAATAAAGGTATGATATTTTGTTTTATATTAATAAATAGTGAAATTTAACAATAAAGTGCCGTCTCTAATGCCGAATAAACATCTAATAAAAAACTAGGACTCTTAAGGGGGGAGGGAATTGGAAAAAGAAGTTAAAATTTGTAATCATTAATCGGCCCGACCGGAAACCCCATATAAAATTAAGAAAAATAAAAATTAAGTTTTCTCGTTAAAATTGATTAGCTTTTTATTTGGCAGCAGTACCCAAAAAATGAGAAAATAACTAACTATATATAGATAGATGATTCTTCCACGTGGCAATTTCGGGATACAACTTTTTGAAACTCCTTAAACCTTACATTAGAAGACCTTATTTCAGAATGTTGAATAAATACAATACAATGTTCGGATGACTCCGATCAATAAATATAAATTTTTAAGGTTATCTTGCACTTGGACGCGGGAAAGAAGGAAATAAAGCAGAAGAAGCTTGTTTTCTGTTGTTGATGTCTAAGCTCAACAATCATCCACGGAAAATTCGGGTGGGAAAAATAAAAATAAATTAAATTAAAAATTCCCGTTTAGATGGACCGTTTCTATAATTTGATGGACAAAATGAAACATCAGGGCATGGCGACTATCCAATTTCGAGAACCGCTAACAAGCGTGTTCATCTCCCAGGTATGACTCATTTCGATAATGCGAAAAATCCAAACAAAATTTTTTGCATTTCCTGATTTTGTCAAGACCTGATATTCTGTTTTTCCAGGCAAATCCGAACAAACTGCGCAATTTTTTAACCCATTTCGAAGCGACCTTCGGTGCGAGAGGTTCTGTGCTCAGCCAAATTCAGTCGGTGAACAGTGCCCAGCACCAATGCACTTTCGACCTTAAGGCTACCCAACCACTCAAATTGGCCATTAACACGCGCGCCGATTATAAAACGTCTTTCTCGCCCACTCTTGAGAAGCTAACCATCTCCGGCATCGGACTTCAGGCAGTGGACATGCGCTGGTTCGGCCTACGTCAGCTGCAAGAACTGTCACTGGTCGGCAACCGGCTGGGCCTCAACTGGACACACCGACACTGGCACCGATTCGCTGCCATCTCCAAGCTCAGTCAGCTGAGCACTTTGGACTTGTCGGAAAACGCTTTTGCTTGTTTGCCGGTAAGCGACGCCATTTTTGCAATAAAATAGGCAAAATGTTTGGTATGCAAATTAGAATTTGACGTTTCGACCCTCTTCAGGACGCGTTTATTGACTCGCTGCCCATTTCAATCGTATATTTGAACTTGCGCTCCAATCGCCTTACCAAATTGTCAAACAGAATTTCCCGTCTTCAACACCTTGTCAGGCTCAATTTGAGCGAAAATCCTATGGACGAATTGCCGGAAGATGTAAGTTTGCAAATCGAAAAATGTTTTATCAACTAAACTAACAAGAATTGAATCTTCACATAAAATTAAATGTTTGAAAATAAATTTTTAATTTATTAGTGTTGTTTATTTTGAGCTGTTAACCGAAAATTTGCAAACAAATTACATATAATATTCATTTTTCTACATTTTTAGCTCTGTTTGATCAGTGCTTTGCAGCATCTGTCATTCAGCAATATGGAGCGGCTTCAATTTCTTCCGGCCACTCTGTTCTCTCCCGTTGGCCATTATGTTCGGATACGTTTCTCCTGGTTGAACGCGACAGGGTGTTTCTCCGGCTCATCAGTACCTGGACCGCAACCAAACGAAGCTAAAAAGAAGAAGAAAGGCGCGGAAGGAGAGGAAGGAGGATCAGAACGGACTGCACCACCCAAACTGCGCAAATTGGCAGCTGCAGCGGTGCTCAACAACAGGTTGTCAACACCGAAACACGGAAACATAGCAAATTTTTATCACTAACTAAAAAACTACAATCGCTCGTACGGAATTATAATGAGTTTCTTTGAGTTTTAATTTAATCAAAATTTTGCTTTTTGCAATTAGTGAGTTGGCATCCAAATCGGTAAAGAAGGTTTGTAAGAATGTCTCCCACACAACTTTATTATTCGCGAGTTTAGTTTTCTTTCCTTTTCAGCCTTTTGATCCAGCCGGGCTCGCAACTTTTGCGTCCAGAAGTGGCCGACTGTTTGCCCCAGCGAGTTCATTCCCTAATGCGTCAATGGCTTCGCCGTTGTAGTTGTTGCTCTGCGCTGTTCGCTCCTCCCCACAACCACGCGGATCAGTTCAAGTCGGTACATCTCGGGCGCTTCACTTCTATGCTATATGGCCCTTCGTCGGCATTGGTGCGCTGGCAGTACTGCTCAATCTGTCAGCGTCGATTTAGCTCGCTAACGAAAAATATTTAAAAATTGAGTTTTGTCTTACACGAGTTTAACTATCTCATTTTGATTAACTTATAAATCCAGCCTTTTTCACTTATTTTCTTTCATTATCTTTCTTCCACTCGTTCTCAAATTTTTCAAAATGTTTTTGCCAGAATAAAGTTCGCCAAGTTCACTACCGTAGCCAACTGAATGGTTGGTTAAAAATTGCGCCAACAAAGTCATTTTTTAATAAATCCAATTATTTATTTGGTGATTTACTAATTTGTTACTAATTTGTTTTTTGGATGGCATCCACCGCAAATTTGCCGAGCAAGCTTGTCCAATGCTACGATTGTCGACAGGGAGCAATCCGAGCTGTGCGCTTCAATGGTAGGCAGATAATAAAAATTTAACAAAAATTTCGATATTTTCATAGATTTTTTAATTGATGCATAGCAACACATAGATTTAACAGACACAGATTTTTTAGGCGAAAAAACAATCAAATTCAATTTTACGGTAGTAAATTTAATTATTGGAAACGTTAAAAATTAAAAAACGGACAGATTTTTATGGGTTTCATCTTTTCATTGTGTTAGCAAACTTGAATAAAACACATTTCTATATTGATTTATCAAAAATTGATATTTAAAAGTAACGGTTTATTTTGTCGTTCAGTTGATGGCAACTATTGCATGACAGCGGGCAGTGACAAGTCGGTAAAGCTATGGAACCCGTATCGGCGCATCCACCTGAAGACGTATAGCGGACTAGGCCAGGAAGTGCTGGACGTGGCCGGTTCCAGCGACAATTCACTGATTTTGGCGGGCGGACGAGACAAACAGCCCACAGTGTTCGACGTGGAGTCCGGCAAGATGGTGAAGCGCTGGCAAAGTCATGGCGGTGCTGTCAACGCGGTGAACCATTTCAGCAGAAAAATAGGGTTTAGTTTAAGAGTTAAGACGAGTTTGATAAGTTGCGAATTAATTCAGGACCCAAAATCGTACACCTTCTTGGATCCCCTCGGAAAACTTATGTTAGTATAAGTGTAATGTACCAAGTTTATCAAAATTTCCTATTGAAATTCAATCAATTTTTAAATATTAGGGTTTATGATTTTTAGGTCACTTTCAACGAAGATTCGTCCGTGGCCATTTCAGGAGGTCAGGATGGACTGGTCTGCTGTCACGATGTACGCTCTCGTGGACCGCCAATCCAGGTCAGCGTTTTTCCTTTTTTGGAGTCGAGACAGGTCAAAACTCGAAGAAAATCGAACAATCCCAGTCATGGTCAGTCCATTTTCAATTTTATCTGTTGTTCAGGTGATGGACGAGGCCCGTGACAGTGTGCTGAGTTTGGATGTGAATGCCTGCGAAATCGCCACCGGATCAGCGGATGGCAACATACGGTTGTATGACCTTCGTGAAGGGCGTCTCTTCGTGGACTTTATGAAAGATTCGGTACAAAAACCAATGGGATCTGGAGTTTTTTTTTAATGAAAATTTGTTCTAAAAAATATTCGATTTACTTAAACGGATCAAAATTGGGGTTTTGTTAGCAAATTTTTGAACATTTTAATATTTTACAAATTGTTTCAATTTTGAATTATTTCGATTTTATTTTCGAGGTGACCAGTGTGCACCTGACAGCGGACAACCAATGCATTTTGGCCGCATGTATGGGAGGAATAATTCGGCTGATAGAGAAAGCGAATGGACAACTTCTATCGGAGTGAGTAAATTTGAATCATAAATCATATACTTATTACTTATTAGTAAATTTGTACGAATTAACACAAAAAAGGTTAAAACCAAATGAACATTTGTTTAAACTGGTACTAAAGACGTTATGCTTACCAAAAAATACCCTAAATTTTCAAGTTTATTTTCTTAATCTCTTCCAGCATAAATAGTTACATAGGATCATCGCTTAATTTTACATTTATTCCTTCAGCTACACGGGACATCGGAACGCAGACTATCGCATTGATGCGGGCATTCTGGCGTCCAACAACGAGGTGGTCAGTGGTTCCGAGGACGGATGCGTGTACATTTGGGATTTGGTGGAAAGCAAACTGTTGACTCGTCTCGAACACCCCGACGGCGTCAAATATGTGAGTTTTTGTTACTTTTTTCATCAAAAAGTACAAAGTTTTAAATTTTCTATATGTAAATTCTATGTGTTTTTTTCGTCTTTCAAATAAGTCCCTTATTAGGTGCATTCGCTGACTACACATCCGTCCAGCCAATGTCTGATCTCGGTCGCTCGGGAGAAACTATACCTTTGGCAATCTCCGGCGGCACTGGAGGAAAGCAAAGAGATGGAAGAGTAAGCAAAGAGATGGAAGAGTAATAATAATTACCATTTCGAATATTTCTACTCATTTTTCCATGGATCCTGTATATAATTAAAAACATTTATGTGACTAATTTCTAATTTCGATCAATGCAACTTTTGAAAATGTTTATCCCTCGTCTTCGTCTGCCCAGGTGCTTTGTCCTCGCGATCGATCAGTTCGCTCGGATCACTTCCGTTGTGTTTGTGGACGAATCTTTTTTGTGATTTTTTGGTCCACCATCAATCAGCACATGTCAGTATGTTTTCCCATGCAACAGTTTGTGGGGAATGCGCGTTTCCCCGCTACGAAATTCTTTGCTGGCCCAGTTGCGTCATTATTCATTTCTTCAGCTTGCCAAATATTTACGGTTCTTCGTCGCGGTTTTTCAAAAGCGCTGTAAAAAGTTGTGGCGGGGCAGTGCGACACCCCAACGGCAGCGCAACCAAAATATTACAGTAACTTCAACCTTAAATTTGCCATTTTCTGTTCATTTCTCTCCATCGCATTTTGTGTACTTTGCGCCGCGCACCAATTATTTTTGCGGTCGAGAATTGGTTGGGACCATCTGTTGATGATGAGGGTCTGAAGAGCGAGTTTTTGTCACAATTTGGAGGAGGAGGTCATGTGTTTGTTGTGGTGTACATTGGGGTGGGGTGGATAGGGTTACACAGCGTGAAGAAAGAAAGAGAAAACAATGGGAAAAAGGGAGGGGAGTGACTGTTGAAGTTGGACGAACGAACAAAAAAAAGGGAAGAAAATAGTGGGCGAAAAGTGGAGAGTGAGTGGAGAAAGGGTTAATGGGGTCGGCGGGGGTTGCGGAGGGGGCTGGCCGAGGCGCAAGGGAGTTGTGTTGGGTTGTGACAGTCGCGCAAAATGTGTTGTGAAATTGATCGCGCGCTGGCAAAAACTGATCATTCCCTCCCCTCCCCCAACAGACTGATGGGCCAGTCACCACCAATTAGCATCATCATAACCACCCCAATTTGTGTCGTACGTTCCGAAACATCACTTCGAAAAAATCGAACTTTTTCTAAAAAATTTAACAAAAAATTGGTTTACAATTTTATTGACTTGCTCACATCAGTCTCGACGTTGTTTTAACCTCGTGGCCGAGAGTTATTTCCATTGACTTATTTGCCAAATTTATATTTTAAATTTATTTGAAAGTTATAACCTTATTAATTCCACCAGCAAAATGGTCCTTCTCCCACTGTGCCTAATTGCGGCGTTGTGCCAGATGCAACAGGTGCCCGCCATGTTGCGACCATTGGAGGGTCAGCAACAGAACCAGCCGGAGAAGGGGGAGCCGACGCAACGGGAGCTGGGAGCGGCCTTCTGGCCCTTTATGCTGCGCCCGGACCGTTTCCGAACCGCAGCACAACAACAGCAGCAGGGACAGCGACCAAATGGTGGGGAAGGCGGCACGACAGACCAACCGCAGTCCGCCGCATTTTGGCACTTTCTGCACCCGAATCGGAGCCAAAGTGCGGCCGCTCGTCAGCAGCAATCCCAGTAATAAATGAAGGCGTGGAGTCTAAATGAAATCAAATTAGGTTTTTACTCGGAATTTTGGTAACAAGTCTGAGTTAAGCTTTTTTTGTTGAAAAAACCTAACTTTGCTGAAACGAGTTATCCTTTATCCTATGTTTTTTGTCAGGGAGGAGCCGGACTACTATGACGCGGTGAGGGAGGAGGATGCGACGAAACAGACCACGACAATGAACCCAAAACTCGACAACAAAAACAGCACGGACGCCCAACTTGAAGATGCACTTGGGCTGTTCGGTGCTCTCGGAGCAAACATTGAGCCGGTGCCGATGAAAACTGCCAGCTCCCACTCCCGCCGGTCGGACCAGCCCATTGTGTTCCCCACACCGAAAAGCCAAAATAGCGAGGAAAAATTGTTGCCAATGGTGGACTCGGACACCCACGACGTGGGAAACCCACGAGCCAGCGATCTGGCCGAACTTGGCCGCGGTGACGAAGCCGAACTTCATTCAGGTCAGCAGTACACCTTTAGTTCTAGTTTTTCATTTTTTAACAACCATTAATCGGGAATCGAAATTCTAGACAAATACTGTAGCCTAATTTGAGGATTTTTCTCTCTAATTTTTGAGCCTGCTGAACCGATTTTTTTTGTCGATCAGTTATATCCCTTAATAAACCCTCCAAAAACCGGCAGGTGTGGAATTGAATAGCACCGCATCCCGGATGATACCCGCCGCTCCGGCGTCTCCGCCGATGACGTTGGTGGTGCTGGACGGACCGGACGCTGGTGTCCACGAAGCTGATGAGCCGCAACCTTCTGTTGTGAGTACCCAGCAGAAGCTTTTGGTGGATGGTCAGACGCATTTTGTGGTGGACGCGGACACAGAGCACGCCACGAAGAAGCACACGCGGCCTTCTTCGTCTTCAGAGAGCGAGGAAAAGCAAACGAAAGATGAGGAGGAAGTGGAACAACAGGAAGGCACAGTTGATGGAGAGACAGGCAAAGGAGGCCAAGAAGTGCAGGAACGGCTGAACAGGCCCCCAACGGCAAAGATCGCCAGAATCAACTGAAAAGGATGAGAAAACTGATTACATGGTTGCTTCATCTGTATTGACTTGAATTTTTGAAGAAATCGAATTTTATCGAAAAAGATTCCCATGTTAAAAATTTACGGTTTTCAGAAGCGTGGAACATAATTATTTTCAACTTTATTAACAAGATTTTTAATTATACGACAACATTATGCAGTGTTAGTCAAATTTGTCAAAACTGGACGATGTAAAATGATATAAATGTGTATGAAGGTGAAGGCATCAATTGCGATCGTACAACAAGACGTCATCTGCTTCGTTGTCGGCAAAGACCTGAATTAATCCGATCAAATTTTGAAAATTGCAGATAAAGCACAATCACCGAAAAACTGGATAAATTTGATCAACAACTTTCGAAAATTTGGTGGCTTCGGCAAATTCGATTCATAATTTCAATTACAAAAAAAAACATAATTTTTGGTCAAAATTTCCTTTTGGTTTATTAAAATTTGTGTTTAAAACAAAAAGTTGAATAAATTCGGCTAAATAAAGTAAACAATCACCAATCACTTCCCTACCCCCCCCCATTCGACTAACCATTTTGCGGTTGTTATCATTGTCGTTGTTCTGCTCGTCTTTGTTCGGCTTCCACTGACTGGTGCTGCTCAAGCTATTCACGCGGATGCTTCTAGTCCGTTGCTGCGATGGTTCCGGCGTCAGAAAGCCCCTGTAGCACAATGGTTCATTGGATACACTGATTCGGTGTGCGCATCGTCGGCGACCGCGCCGCGCTCGTACCCAGCACCACAAATACCTGATGAGCAAAAGTTGAATTTACAAAAATCAAACAAGTGAAGATTGCAACGACTTTGTTAAAGTCTTTTGGTCAAACTATTTTAAAAATTTAATTACAAATATTTGTGCAAATATTGTGTGGTGATCGTAATTTAATAATAGTTGTAATTGCAACAAACTTGACGAAAAAGATGATCAAATTGGTGCAGAGAGAAGCGAAAATAGCAATAAGAGCGCATGTCAAATGGGGATGTTGCGCGACGGACTGGTCCTAAACAAAACTAAAAATACTCAATCTGGCTTAATTTTCATTGAAAACCCCAATTGCCAGCTTCACAACAATTTGTTTGGATGGTTTCAATTTACAGTCCTCAAAAACCATACCACAAAGTCGTCAAGATCGATGGCCAACTCCTCGTCCAGATCGGCAGTGATTGAGCTCAAGTTGTACATCATTATTTATGTTACCGATATTAATTAGTGGTCAGCGAATGTTAGTATTCGGTCTAAAACTAATATTGCAAATGAGAAATGTATGGCATTTCCTAATAATATTCTTCTCGGGTTGATTACTCTTCGCTCTAATTAAATTAAAAAAATAAAATATTGTAATTTTATTTTGTAAGAACCAATAGATTATATGGCTGTTGTTCAAGCATTTTGAGTTAATTCCGTGAAAATGTTTTTATGCGTCATGAAAAATAAGAGGCAAAGGTTGCAATGCAATGAGTGGATAGAATCGTTTTTTGTTGGTGCAAATAATGGAATCGAAGATAAATCAAGTGAAATGCGCAGAGAAATGATAGTTTAGGAGAGAAATCTAACATGCCCCTCAGCAATCATACTTTTCACTACTACTTTTACAAATTACACGAAAATTGTTAATTATTTGTAAGATTTCCCTCCTCTATGTTTGGGCTGTTATGATGATTGGAAATTGGAAATGAAAAAATATAATTTAAAAAGTAAGATCACACACTGATTTGGCAAAATGTTTGAAGTTGGGCAAAATCGCAAATGAAAATATTGGATCTTCAGTTCACTCTCAACATCATCCGGAATTAGCGATCATCAGAATCAGATAAACGAGCAGCATGATAAGACCAACGACTATAACCGTGTCGATTGCCTGTTAAAAAAGTTGAATTTAGTGAATGGTAAATATGTAATAACATTCTCACAATTTTAATTTTGAGCATCCGATTACAGCAGGACAAGAGCTCTTTATCAGCAGAACTTATCGGGCGGCTAAATAAACAATGTATTTTATTCTAATGAGCCATAATCACAGGCGGGCACACCGGCACACACCCCCCCCCCATTGGGTGGGGGGGGGTGGGGTGGCGCAAGGAATTTTTGGGAGGGGGTGGCGCAAAATTTTTTGGCCGATGGGGGGTGGCGCAAAAATGTTAGGACTTTTTTTGGGGGGGGAGGGGGGGGGGGTTCCACACTGTGGCCATAATAAAGTGAGTAAAAACGTGATTCTAACCTATGCACACTGGAATTCGCGGCGTCATTAATCCATCGAACGCTCTTAAGCTGAACTAGTCAAAATACATATTTAACAATTTTAGAGGAGTAATACCTGTTTAATGTTTTGTTCGAGAGCGATATTCTCAGCTGCCAATTGCGTAACTTTCGACTGTTCCTCTAAGAGTTCCTGTTTCAACCCATTGATGACTCCTTTGGCCGAGTTCAGTTGGCATTTCAACTGAATACAAAAACTAATAGAATCATTTGGTTAAAAGTGAAATGTATTTGTTGTTGGTTTAAATTTCTTACAATTATGAAAAAAAAGTATAAGTCTAACATGACATGATTATATATTGTGTTCCTCAATTTAAGTTAAATAGAAGTCTAACTTGATTGTTGCGTTCCTCAAATTGTTTGTTCTTTTGCGCCATCGTATCATTTTGATCAGTTTTCGAACGTTCTTTTGTGAGTTCTTGTTTTAACTCTTTGATGATTTCATTTGAAGTTTTCAGCTGATCTTCCAATTGAATGTTCTTAAAAAATTTGCACTCACTGTTGTAGCGGAGACTTCTTTCTAATCTAATAATTCGTATGTGTCCAAAGGGGTTAGGTATTGTCTAGTGGCTTCGCAACCCTTATTTTCATAATTTTGCGAAAATAGCATGACCAAAAATCCAACGATACAAATTAAATTTAGAAATTTTCCTAACCTCTTTTGATAGGTCAATATCCATTTTGTCCACATGAATAATACGCCTCAATTCAGTGTTGTCACTTTCGAATTTGCGAAGCTCTCTTTGGAGTCGTTTAATCTTTTCATCTAAAAATTGTTACATTTTCTAACACTGCGTGCATTAGTAAATAGTCTTACGCAATGCATCAGAATCCTCCTCATCTTCAGTATCGAGTAATCTAAACAAATCACGGTATTGAAATGACAAAACTTACTTGGATAACCATGTACGTATTAATAAATTTATAATTTTGAATACAAACTATGTAGTAATTTTTATCATTTTGCATTTTTAAACAACTGAAATTTAGGTACTTTTCGGTTATGTCACCCCCCATTTCACCCCAAATTATAGTGGTACTTGTCGGTTTAGGGGGCAGTTTAGTTCATGTTGTTTATAAATTATAGCTCGCCGTCATACATGAGCAAGGGGGGACTGTCCGGAAGGGGGTCGCAGTGAAATGGGGGGGGTGGGTTCGCAAAAGGGGGAAAAAGAAGGGAAAAAGAGAAGAAAAAAGAGGAAAAGGAAGGAAAGAGGGGGGGGGGTTAGCGGGCGGGTGGAGGGGTAGGGGGTTCGCAGCGGCGGGAGGGGGTACGCAGCGCCAGCGGAGGGGACAGGGGAAGTGAAGAAGGGGATAAAGGATAAAAGAAATGATCCAAAAAACGCAGGCTAGATAACTAGCAAAAAGTGATCGATTTTCTTAAGGAAATATGAGTAAAACATACCTCAGCAAGGGGGGTCTCGATCGTCAATCGTACGGGATTCCGGGGAAAAAGTCATTCGTAAAAATGTTGGGGGTCGGAGAAAAATTGAAGGAAAATTTGAAAAAATCGAAAAAATGGAAATGAAGAAAAATAAAAATAGGTTGAAAATTTGTACGAACGACCTTTTTTGCCAATTAAAACATGTATTTCGGTCATTCGTAATTTTTTCTGTTAACAACTCGCCAAATTTTTTTGTTGAAGAAAATATGACTCCAGCTGACTGTAAATTGGTTCAAACTCTTTTAAATACTATTAATTATGCAAAATTAGACGAAAAATAGCCATTTTTACCATTTTATAACGTTTTTAGGCAAAAATTGGTCATTCGGATCGTGTCCAAAATCGGCCTTGACCCCCCCCCCTTCAATCATCGTATGGCCTAAAGTCTGACCCCCCCCTTGCTGATGAGAGATGAGGTATGATTGGAACACTGGTTAAATTTTTCGTGGAATTGTAAATATCACCATGCACCTATTTTTACGCAATTCTGGAATTAAAAATGAAAAAACAGGCGCTAGTTGGAAATCGCCCACTTTTGAAAATAAAATTAATGCTTATTATTAGTTGTTAAAAAAAAATTAATGTTGTTATTAGTAGTTGTTAAAAAGTTTAGAAAAGCATTGGGGAGAAACAAACCATTTTTGCAAAACCATAGGGAGGACCAAGCTGTTTTTAGTTGTTTTAGGAGGAAGTTTCAAAAGTGGGCGTTGCGCACTTATTAGCTCCGTTCGTGCATTTTTCTCCAAATGAGAAACCACATTTTACCATTCTCATAGAATTCAGTTAATTTTGACTGATTTTCAGAAGAGTATGTGACATGCCACACGTGCAGATCATCGGACACGGAGCTGACCAAAGACGTGTCCCGACTGTTCTTTATTCAATGCAAGACATGCGGGAGCCGTTTTGCGGTGTCCAGCATCAAATCCGGCTTTACCGCTATGGTGGGCAAACGGGCTGCGTTGCGCCGGGCAGCTGAGGCAACAGCCGGGAAGTGATAAAGCAATGAAAATGATAACATTTTTGTTTCTTCTAAATTCGAATTGGATTTGGTTGAATTTGCTAAAAGGGGATCATGATATAATACACATGATGGTCAATTTTTCGACATTATTGGTAAATATCGTTATACAAAAAATTTGCTAACATAAAAAGTTGTTTAAAGATGTTATCTATAACTTGGAAAAATTAAGACCATTCGCTTTTTTGTAATTTTTTTTTTGCAAATACGAGTTTTTTTCGTCGAAATATAAGGACTGATTTTACTTGTTTGTTAGAGGTTATCTAACTAAGACTAATTTTAAACCGAGCTATTTTCTGATCAAAAATTGTCAATTCCTTTGTTTGCTTGTTGATTTTTTAGTTGTTCATTCGATATATCATATAAATTATAAATCATAGGTGTACAAGAGGGAGGGGGGTCAGAATCTGGCCCGTGCGAACGGCGAATGAGGAGGGGAGGATCAGTAAATTTTCAATAAAAATTAAAACAAAAATTTTATGCTGTTTTTCCTAGTTTATAAAACGTTTTTTCGATGTCGATTTACAGAAAAATCCTGTTGTTAAACTGAAATGTAGTTCGGCGATGTCAATAGGCGCCATTAAGAAAATTCTTCCGTGAAATTGAACATTTCTTGATCAGTTTTTTGTGAAATTATTTGACTAACTAGGGTAAGGCAGGAGCGGCGGTGCCGATAGAAAAAATTCCCGCCGAGAATTTTCGAAAAATTGGCCGTTTTCCTTCAAAAAATTTAATTTGTTGTAATAACAAAATTAAAAAATTGCTAAAAAATGATCGAACGCAAAAATTGATAAAATAAATAAAAGTCATTCGCACAAAAATTGAAAGAAAGAAAAATTGTCGATAAAATTTTCCAGACTCCATTCGAACGACATTTTTAAAACTGACTGAAAACTGAATAAGTCAAAGCACAATTTTTCTCATTTTTTCTCCTTTTCTTAAAATTTTCCCTTCAAATTTTCTTTCATTTTTTCCTTCGAACCCCACCCCGTGCGAACGGCGAATGAGACGACCCCCCCCCTTGTACACCTATAATATAAGTT
>JAQIYK010000366.1:0-14949 GCA_034700465.1 Rotylenchus robustus
TGGATCATTTCTTCCTTCTTCCTTTTCCTCTCTCTTTCCCTCCTTCTTTCCCCTACCCCCCCCAAGCAAATTTTTAAAAAACGCGGCAAAAGTTAAAAACGCGGCAAAACCGCGGCACAGTACCCAAAAACGCGGCAAATGCCGCGAAAACGCGGTACTTTGGCAACCCTGCAAACTATGTTCAAAATAAAACAATAATTGGTCAGTTAGTGTAGGATCGGTACAGTAATCTGGCAATATGTTAGCTGGCACTCTTCTCCGTTCATCTCCCGCTTGTCCCCGGACCATTAGCTAGCATCTTGGTCAGGTACCTGCGGATCAGCTCTCGGACTTGTCTCCGCTTCATCTGCTGTCCAGTGCTGTTGTTGTTATCGATAGGAGTGTTCTGTCCCGTTCCCGGCGATTTTTTCGTCGACACAATGCCATCCTCGGCCAACAACAACAGGTTCTCCACTCGGCGCAACAAATCACTGTATTTACATTTGGAAGTGGTCAAACAATGGAATTTTTCAACTTAAAGTTGGGACCATTCAAAAAAGTTGAAAACTGCCTCAAAGATATGAAAAGGTAAAGCACAAAAGGTGTTTAAAAATGCCTATTTTTCCATTTTTTGAGATAGGGCGGCAACATTTGTTGGCTTCTCACCTCGCATTAGACCCGTATTTGGTGTACAGTCTGCGCAGTATGGCCCGCTGTTCCTGCTCCTCGCTGTTCTGCTCCATCTTCAGCTTCTGTCCCTCGTCCATCCCGCCATCCTCCCCCTCCTGCCCTTTTCCCTCCTCCGGCTCCTTTAGCGATGCCATTTGAATGTCCAGCTGCTTTTCCTCCTCCACCGAATCAGCTGCCATCGGCCTAATCCGATTATTCTCTTTTTGCTGTTGTACAACATCAGCAGGCCATCGATTCGTCGTTTGAACTTGCTATTAAAATTCGAATAAATAAAACCAAAATTTTTTTAAATTATCAGCCCAAATCGAAATTCGAATTTTTGCGATCTTTTCATTTCAAAATTTGATATAACAAATAATTGTACAAAATGCCTTTTGAGTAGTCCCTTACCATGGCGTTTGTTCCGAACTGTGATTGTTGTTGTTGTTCACTCATAACTCCTGCCAACTGACCTTCCCCAACATTCGTCGTCATGTTGGTGGATGCAGGGTCAGGTTCAATGACTACACCCAATTCTGCCGGCTCAATTGAACTGCTTGGCAACACCGGACTGCTCACAGCGTTGCTTGACTCTGTGCTTGTTGGTTGTTGTGGCTTCTGTACGCTCTCGCCTGTTGTTGTTGTTGTTGTTGTTATGCTGCCTCCTTCTACCAATTGTTGTGCTGTTTCCACTGTTTGTTGCGTTGTCTGTTGTTGTTGTTGTGCCACTTCGACCAAAGGTGTTGTTGATGAGTAAATGACCTCTGCTGCTCCACCACTCACGCCTGTCCCAGCTTCTCCATGCAACTGCGTTTTCTCTCCCCCTTCCTTTTTTTCTTTTTCCTCTTCCTCTCTGTTCTCTGTCTCGCCATCTTTGACTGCTCTCCTTTGCTCGTATTGTTGTTGTTGTCCGACAACCATTGGTCGATGTTGCTGCCTTTGTGCCAATGTGTTCGATGGTGAGAATGGACTGCCAAATGGAGTCCATCGCTAAATGTGAGTCATTTTATCAAAAGTCTGATACTTTGGCCATTTTGTTCGTTCAACAACCTGTTGTTGTCCCGGATGTGGTTGTTGCTGAACTTGCTCCTCCTCCTGTACCAGGTTGTTCTGCTCCACCTGTTGTTGTTGTCCCTCGCCGTACTGAGGGATCCATTCCTCGCCGTACGGGTTGTTCTGTTGCTGAAGGGCACTGCCATTCCACACTCCTGCCTGGAAATCTCCTTCCACAAATGTTTTCGTTCTTTCTTCAATTTGTTGTTGTTGTTGTTGCGGTTTTTGCATAAACATCTGCAACAAATTTGCTGGTAATAGTAACCCGTCAAAACAAACCCCAACAAACAAACATTAACCGTGTCCAATTGTGCGACTTTCTGATGTTGTTGGACGACTTCAGGATCCCTTTGTTCTTGTTGTGGTCGGGTCCTGTTTCGTGGCATTTCGATCATCAACCTCGTCACCGTTGTTCTCCTCGTCATGTTTTGTCCCGTCCCTAATTGTTGTTTGCTGAACACCGGCGAATGATGTTCAGCTGGTCCCATCACCACTTTGTCTGGCGGCGCGAAATTGATGCGAGGGAATGGAGCGGCAGCAATTGGACGCGTTGGCAAAGGCTACAAAAGTTGTGATTGGTCAAAAGAACGGACTACAGTATCCCTTTCATAAAAAAATTATTGGGTTAAATAAAAGGATTATGGTATTTCCTTTTATCCAAGGATCTTAGAGGCAGAAAAAACAAACAGTACTCTGTACTCCCTAATATAAATTCAAAAATAATAATAAACCGAGAAAAAAGGAAAAATAGAATAAACACTATAAAATGACATGTCGCTCAATTGGAGTGGGTACGGTAATGAATAAGTGTTGACCAATCAGCGTGCGAGAGATGCCATTGTCAGCAGGTAGAGAGCGAGAGAGTGACGAGGGATTAATCAAGTGCCTATGGAACAGATGAAGGAGCAGACAGTGGAAAATAAGCTTATTACTTATTATATAAATCAAAAAAGGATTTTTGAAAAATAAAACGGCGGTCATACCCTGATGGATGCCATCGGAAACTGTCTTAAAATTTTGTTGTTTATGTTTCGAAAAATGATTATTAATACTATGAAATGTTTACATTAGACATATATAATATATTTATTCTAATATTTAAATTTAATATTTACAAATAAATATTTATGTAATATAATAGGTAAAAAATATTTATTTAAAATAATTATTTATTTTGTAAGGGGCACACATTCTGGCGAATAATTGCTTCTCCAGCTGCTGGTACACCACCAGTTTCTGGCATCTGCTGTTGTGGCGACATGTCCAGTTGTTGTTGTTGTTGTTGTTGCTGAACTTGTTGCTCTCGTCGTTGTCCAATTGGCTGGTCAAAGGCAATTCTAGGCATTGGCATTGCCTGCTGTTGTTGTTGGGGGTGTTGACCAACAAACATCAGTTGGCTTTGCTGTTTTGGAGGAGAAACATTGGCACTGAACGGGGAATGGAACAACAACAAATCCAATAGCAATATCACTATTAATTTCCAGCTTAATATTTTTGATTTTTTTGAGTGATTTTAATTAATTTTTTTTAGAAATGTTGAAAAACCCCAATTTTTGATAAACATAAATTTTTTATTTGTTTTTTAATCTTTTTCATAGATTCTAGTTATAAATATGTATTCAAAATACAAATCAAACTTTGGCTCGGTTATCTCGGATGGCAGCGGTGGTAGTGGTAGTTGTGGAGGTGGCGGAGACGGTGGAGGCGGTGGTTCGATGATTCCCTTTTCGACTGGCGGTTGGCAATATTTTTCGTCCGACGCGTCGTCCGGACAATGGACCACTCCGTCGCACACATTTTGTTGCGGGATCTGGTGTCGGCCATTTTCGCACACGAACATTCGCGGGCCCAGCAAGATGCGCGACTTCTTGCACAACTGTTCATCCTCACCTTATCAAATGAACAAATTTAATGAAAATTAATTATTACTGAAACATTAAAATATTCAAAAGTATTCCATTTTAGTGCATTTTCCTTAATTTTTGAAATTCCCATTTTTTTGCACTCACCGTGAGGACATTGTGCGAATCCGTCGCAGCGTTGCTTTGCTGCGATACATTTGCCCGATTTGCGGCACAAAAACTTCCCTGCCCCGCAATCTGTAAATGATTATTCCTATAATAGCGACTCCAAAGGGCTCCTATATATCAATACCTACAGGGAAGGGAGAGTGGTGGTTGGTCCTTGGTATATGCTATTTTACAGCGAAAAATTGTCAAGTGTTCATACGGGAATTTTAAATAATTTTTACACAAAATTAATAAAATTTTCAAAAAAAATTACAGGGAAGGTTCCGCTCACTTAGACATATTTCATCATCAGATTATTGATATTTGCCAAAAATATTTCCAATATCAGAACAAAGCACCTACCATGGGGTCCTTTAGGGGTGGGGCTATTATTAGAGGAAATACGGAAAATATTTTATCTTTTCCTCCCCCCACGCTTGTACTTTCCCAACATTTACTTTCGCACTCCAATTCATCAGTCCCGTCCTGGCACTCTTTGATCCCGTTACAACGTTGGCCCAACTTAAGCAAAAACAAAAAGCAATAAATCGGTGATTAAAAAAACAAAAATCGAAAAAAAGATTAAAACATATTAAGTGTCGGGAATTACCGGAATGCACTGTTCAGAGACCACACATGGAAAATGGGTAGGTTTGCACATCGCTAAACGAAATTTTTAAACCTTTGATTTACAATAAATTCTTTTTTAATGGGTTTAATTTGCTAACGACAATTTTGCTCGTCCTCCTCCAGCACGCAATCGTAATTGCCATCACATCGCTTCGCCAGCGGCACACAATCTTCCGACAAAGGGCACTCAAAGTCCTTTGCCGTGCAGTTGGTTACTGTAATTATAATTTTTCTAAATACAGTATCATTTGTTGTTACTGTAATTATAATAGTATCATTATTTTTGGTTACTGTAACTATATTTTCCAAATATATCCTTATTTTTGTTTTTGCCCGTTTTTACCTCCGCCACCACTGGTCGGTCCCATTGCGCAACCCTTCACATTATAGTCGTAGTTACAGTTCTGTGTTCCCAGCACATCGTAAACGAGTCCTTTCACAAGTTTAAAAGATTTAAAAAAACTTTCCCTAAAGTTGACCAACCAGCGCGACAATTCTTTTTGTAAGTTCGGTAGCCATCGCTTTGCCATCGGCAATGGTAAAACTCGTTACTGTAGATAAAATGTTTGTTCTTATCCAATTTTACAAAAGTGTGTTTTTATGCTTTGACCTGCAGGGAAAGCCGAGAAATTGGCCCATCGGTGCCCGGATCAGACCGGACTGTTCGATCAGTTTGGACTCATTGCAATAGTTGGGGATGCTGGACTCGAGCTGATTGTTGATGGTCGAGTGGAAATCAACGGCGCTATTGACCTTTGGCCGGACATTGGCCAACAGTGCACTGTTTACGGGATGGTTAAGGAGAACAAGGAGAAGAACCAGTCGGAAAGATGTCGGGGTGAGGATACTGGACACGGGGATCATTTCATTTGGCCGGAAAATGGTGGATGGGCAGCCAAAATGGGCGTGAAGGGGTGACCTAATGTACAAAAATTAAAAAACAAATTCCTGCAAGGTTATATAGATTGGTAAAGAAAGGTTGTATAATTGAAGAAGGAAAGAAGGAAAAAGATGGCGACAACATCTCCAAAAGTTGGGAATTGCGAGGACCAGCAAAGAACTTACCTTCTTCCGTCTGTACTTCCTTTTCTGGACGGAAATGGACAAATCGCTCCTCCCAAAACTTCCTCCGGAAATTGGGGACTGGTTGTGGTCATCAGCAGTCAGTGTCCACTGTCCAACACCCACCACCCACCAACATGATATCCTCCTCCCTCTCTTCCCCCTCCCTCTCCTCCTCCTCCCTCCTCCTCCCTCCCCCTCCTCCTCCCACCCCCTCCCCCCCTCTCTTCCCCCTCCCTCTCCTCCCCAGCACCAATTCCTTCTGGCGCCTAGCGATTGACTACCACCACCCACCAAAGACCAAACTCAACCAACCGACCAACCAAATACCTAACCAATCCAACCGACCGAGTTGAGTGCTGAGCAAACAAATCATAAACAGCGAGCTAAACAACGACGCAAAGAAGGAAAACGGAAGAAATTGAGGAGGATGAGAAGAGGAGGCGAAGGAAGGGGAGGAGGATGAGTCAAACAAAATCACATGCAAATATTCAATATCTCGGGGATATATCTTTTTATCCATTCAATCACTACCCCCATGCTTTCTTCACCTTTTGGTCCAATTGCATTGATTTTAAAATCCAAATATCCAAAAGTATTTAATTTTGTCCGACACTAAACACAATAACTTTTGAATAATATAAAAATAAAAACTAATTTAAATTATATATTTAAATGAATTTTCACTCAATTTCTATTTCTATTGGAATCCTTTTTACGACCATAAAAACAATATGGGTCACGAAAGTGAAGAGAATTTATATTCAAAAAGTGAAACAAACCAGTTAGAGAGCGGAGAAAGTGGAGGAGGAGAAACAATAATATGTTGGGGAGAGAACGGACGGAGAAAAAAGGAAAAAAGAAGAGGGAGAGGGGGGAAACAGATCACAGGCTCATCACAACCATTTGACAACTCCGACCTCCAGCCGGGCATTCACATCATTTTGCTGTTCAGCTTGATCACTGCTCCGATCGGCTGGTGAAGCTACTGAGAAGGAACAGGATGGTCAAGAAGGACATTCACTGTGCTCAAGGCATTCTGACCCTTTCCTTCTCCTTATTGCTGAAGGCGATACCCTCCGCGATTAACGACTCAACTGCCCTTTCCAACCAACCGATCCACCATCAATCAGATCCTTTCAATTGATCACTTCTCCATATCAATTCCTGTTACTCTCGGACATCCGATCACATATTGCTTTGTGCGCTTATTTAAGCCTGTCGAAAATCACTAGGGTTGTTCATTTAACCCAACAATGCTCGCCAACAAGTACTCCAGCTCGGGTACCTTTATCACGTTGTGCATCGCCGGGTGTGGAATCATCTGCGTGTCCGCCTTGATCATATTGGGCTCACTGTTCAACGATCTGAACTCGCTCTATGATGAGATAACTGCCGATTTGGGCGAGTTCAAAGGCATTGCCAACGATGCATGGAAGACGATGATGGAGGACGAGTTGGCACACGAAGTGACAAAGATCCGACGCCAAGCCGGCTATGGACCATCAGCTGGAGGTGGTGGAGGACCCGCGGGAAATGCCGGGGCTTCCAAACCGGCTCCCGCAGCAGCACCGGCACCAGCAAATCAGTACGGCGCTGCTCCAGTGTCTTCATTGCCGGTGTTCTCACAACCCAAGGAGGCAGCACCGGTGCAGGGACCAAAAGCATCGCAGTCAAAATGCAATTGCGCAAAACAGCCAAACAACTGCCCTGCCGGACCTGCTGGTGCCAAGGGACAACCTGGCATTCCAGGAGATGAGGGTGTACCCGGACAGAATGGACAACCCGGTCAAGCAGCACCAATATTCAATCAGCCGGCGGCGCCCAAGCCAACCGGTTGTATCAAGTGTCCTCCGGGCCCTCCTGGACCACCTGGTCCACTAGGTCCACCAGGCCCAGCTGGTCAAATGGGAATGGTAATGAAAGCAATTGGACAGATTTCGCAATGTATAGAATACGCTGTTTAGGCTGGAATGCCCGGAAGAATGGGTCAGAACGGCGGTTTCGGACCACCAGGACCGCAAGGCGAACAAGGCCCACTTGGCATCCCTGGAGAGAAAGGACTGCCTGGCCAGCCTGGCAAGCCCGGCGTCCATGGATCACCAATGCCTGGTCCAAAAGGACCAAAAGGACCGCCTGGACCACCCGGTCAACCTGGTGTACCTGGACCGTAAGTATACTAATCAAAAATTTGCACCCAAACTCTTAATTAGTGCCCCACCACCGGGTCTACCTGGTCCTGCAGGTCCGCCGGGTATGTCATTTTTATAACAATTTTTGCAATTATTTTTATATTTATTATTGCAATTCTCCAGGTCCACCAGGACAACCAGGACAACCGGGACAATCAGGTCAAATAGGCAATCCTGGAGGACGTGGCGAACCCGGATCTGATGGTAAATAATGTTGAAAAATACATTCCAAGCTAATTTGACACTTATAGCTGAGTACTGTCCATGCCCACCTCGTACCGGCGAACAAGTGCTCAAGGAGTACTCGCCGGCAGCAAGTCATTTCCAGACATCCGGTGCTGGAGGATACGGAGGTGAAGCTGCCCCTGCCCCCGCTCCTGCACCAGCTCCCGCTCCTGCACCGGCCCCTGCCCCCGCTCCTGCACCAGCTCCCGCGCCTGCACCGGCTCCAGCTTCTGCATCTGCTGCATATCCGGCCCCTGCTGCAGCTGCGTCTGCTCCAGCTGCAGCCTCTGTGCCACCACCATCTCCGCCACAACCGCAACCCCAACAGTCGAGCGGATATCGTCGGGTGAAGAAGTTCTATCATCACCACCAATGACGCAATTGATAATATATTTTAAATGAATTGTTAAAATTAAACGAAGACGTTAAAATAGAATAGATTTGTTGTTAATGAATGTTGCTTAATATCAGCCTTTTATCGGCGTTTGAATTCGAATACAGTACCCATTTTTGCACAAATGGGCAATAAGAATATATATGGTATATGGTATTGTTTAACGGATGGCATCTGAAATCAGAGAACACCAAAAGAGTATTGTTAAAGAAGAGGAAGAGAGACAAAAAAAGGATAAATTAAAAATAAAAGGAATTCCATATTATATAAATATGGTAGTCTTGAAATGAATGAAATAATAACATCATGTATATTGCAAAGTGTGTCTCTTTAGCTGTTCAAATTGCTGAGAGACGTCTCGGCTGTTCCGGAGAGTGTTGTCCTTCTCCGCCGGCAATCTACACTTTTATGTTTTTTTATTTTTTAGGATAATTCTTATTGACCTGAAGCAAATGTTCCTTTTGGGCCAGTCCCAGCAATCGTCGGGATGCTTCTGCAGCTGCCAATGCCTTTTTGTCCTTTCCGTCGACGAATTCGGAGAAGGAATGGCGGGCGGGGGACTGGTGTTGGCGATGCTGTGGGTGTCCCCCGCCGGGGGTCAACAGGGACAACACTCCTTCCGACACGCTTCGACTTTCCTCAAGCGCATCCGGACTGGACGCGTTTAATAACAACCGGACACCGGAAAGTGCACGAGGCGGAGATCGATGGGGAGAAAGCTGATCACCTGAAGTGTCTGAATCAAAGAACAAATTTTGGATCATCGATCATTACTCATTACTTATAAAATTTGAATACCCTTTGTTGTCTTGCCGAAGAAGTGTTCCTCATTTCGAAAGGACATCATCGGTGTGTAGTATGCTTCGGCTGCATTATCAATGACCAGCTCGCTTCGGGTGGCCCTTTTGGGTGTGTGCTCGTTGAGTTGCAAACGGCGCAACTCGTCTCCGCTCACTTCTGCACACCACGAGGCACTTCTCGCCGAAGAGCAACTCTCAGTGCGGGGCTGGAGATGATCATCTGTTTTGGAATGGAATTGATATTGATGTCTTTTTATGTGATTCACAATTCTGACCCTTTTGGTTGTCCCAACGTGGATCGCTCAATTTATGGTTGGAACTTTGCTGTTGTTGTTGATGTCCAATGCATAGTGGCGACACTGCTGAAGCGGCTCGAGCTCGTTGCTGAGCGTTGTGCGGGGTCAGCGCAATCAAAGGATACTGTAGTTGGTGGTGGTGGGATTGGTGGGAGGAGCGTGAAGAGCCGGACATCTTCTCCAACGAGCCCAGTGAGCCATGGGTGTGGTGGATCAGCGAAGGGCGTGGTCGTCCTGTGTATTTTTGGAATATGTTCAAAGGAACTTTTATAAATGTTTTTTATACTATAAATTAGAATTGAATTATATTTATATTCAAGAAATCAAATTTAGCAGAATTTTATTAAATATATTAGTTTTTGGGGTTCAATCTGTTTTAATAATAAAATTCACTGACCAGTGGCCGACCTCTGCTGGGGTGCACTTTCACCCCCATTGTAGACCACATTCAATGTTGAGCTGGTTGACCCGCGCAGTCCCATTAGTGAAGCAGAGAACCTTTTACGTAGCAGTCGCTCTTCATCAAAACCCCGCCGCATTTGTTGCACAATGAAGGAGATCCAAAATAACAAATTAATGTTAGTTAAGTAGTCGGGAAGTAAGTACCAGGTTACGCCACGCCAACGATGTCTCTCTGCAACGATGGTGTCGACCCCCGCTGGCTCCGTCCATTTCGAGCACACTTTGGATGATGCATCTTGATCAATGATTGGATTAGGTCAAATATATCCTTACGATGTAAATTATACTCCAAAAAAGTGTCCCAATAAGTGCTCGGAAATGCACGTCCACCATTCATTTGGCAATGTTTTTTGCCGAGTGTCTTAAAACAATTTATTCGTCCAAAAATGATCAAAATATCCACTGCTGCTGGACAGCACCTGGAAATGTTGGCCCACTTTGTCGGTGTACTGTAGATTCTTGACGATGTAGTCCAATGACCGATTCAGCAAGCCAGCATGTCGCCGGAATTGTCCTTCATATTTCAAACGACCTAAAGTTAATAATGTCCTAGAAAATTAAGTCCCTTGGAAGCAGCATAGCCTGTGGACTGCTCACCTTGAGGCACTTTCTCCAGTCCGAAGAGCAGTTTTATGTCCGGCTGGGCAATCAACACCGTTTGGAACACTTTTGCGCCCATTCCGCCCTCGACGGCTGCCTAAACATTTTCAATGTTCAATTCGCTCATGCCATTATTGCCTATGCCTACCTTTTTAGCCCTCTTCCAGCTGTTCTCAATCAGGACTCGTTGTGTACGCGTCAACAAGATGCTCGCATTCGCGGCATTTTGGGTTCGCGACAACTGCAACAGTGAATGATGGACACGGCGCCGATTGCTCGCTCTATGTGTATGACAAATTTTGCTATTAAAAATGCATTAAAAAATGCTGAATTTTCATTGAAAAACTAAAACTGAACTTTGAACTAAATACTGCTAGTAAATATTGTCTCTTATTATGAATGACTTTTTCGCCTTGCGACCACTGCCCTGGTGGCTCGGGTTGTCGCTGTTCTGCTCCGTCCCTCCTTCAATTTCACCTCCCTCCTCATTGTTGTCATTATCGCTGCCTTCCAATGGGTTCGAACCCTCTCCCTCTCCCTCCAACGCCACACTGCCCAACTTCCGAGTGTTCCTCCGCTGCATTACACTTGCAACTGAAATATCAGGATAAAGAATCCACAATTTTTTCTTTTTTACTACCTTTGAATTGTTCTATTTTTTCAAAAATTCAAATATCCTCTGCTGATCCCTTTAGCCCTTACCCTTTGAAGCGCTGACTCGATAGCGTCGATCGGCCAATGCCATTTGGTCGGTGCCCTCCTCCTCACTGCTGCTGTGCACAGTGCCCATTTGGGTGTAGAAAAGCCAAAAAGGATATGATGGAAAGAATAGGTATATATAATCTACTGGAAGGGATGAATGACTTATTTTGTGGCGAAGTTTTTAGGTATCCTCGTTTTTACTGAAAGGAGGACAAGCATTTTTAAAGGTGAAAGGTACTTGTAGTTAGCTATAAAAAACCCACCCAAATTCAAAGGAAAGAAAATAAAAATTTCAAAGGGAAAAATCAATTTATTAGTCAAAACGGACAATAATATTTCAAATAGATTTGGAGTTTGGCACCAACACATCATTTGATTAGCACGGGACAAATGAATGTTTTGCTTTGTTTGTTCTTCGTTCTTTTCCTCAAAAAAATTGTGGGATGTCGTAGACGAAAGAGAAGAAGTCTTTTCTGTCTCTCCTCGGGAAATCGGATTAGAGCCAAATTAAGCGGAAGGTGAGGGGGGGGGGGAAGACAAATAACCGACGTATTACGAACAAAACGAAGATGGAACAGAAACAGAAGAAACAGAGAAGAGACACATGGAAGGAAGTGTTTTGAGGGATTTTGGAGAAGTTCGCGAGAATTGGAAGTGAAAACGAAAATGGGAGAGAGGAAGTGGGGAATGGGTTTGGAACTTTGGATAAAGTAATTTTTGGGACAAAAAAGTTGAGGGACAACAAAGTAAAAAACAATGAGAGAAGCAGGGCAGATAGAGGGAGGGGGAGGGGGAGAGAGTTCCCACAAAAGTACAAACAAAGGCAATATGCGTGCTTAACTTAAGTTGGTTGGACAAATGCAAAAAAACTCAAGACTAATTTGATTGTATTTGGTGAATAGATGATGGATGGGTGGGGGAATGGTTTGTTTGGGTTGGGTTGGTGGGTGGTACTGCATATTGCCATGACGATAATAGTAGCTGAACGCTGAACTGAACTGACTTTGGCATGGTGCAGCAGGTTGGTTTCCCCGATAGAAACCAACCAAGGAATTGACGTCATGTTCTGCGGGATGGGATGAAGAAATAAAAAAACGGGAAAAGGGGCAAGAAGGGGGGGAGGAAGGTTAGTTTTAGGTCTTTCTTCCTATTCATCCCATTCATTCAATTCGGAGGAGAGTCAGTCCAATTCCAACGGAGAGGGGGAAAGAAAAAAGGAGTCCAACCAACCAATTTCCTATTTAAGGGACACAATTGGACAAAAAACATAATTTTATTACGCTGCGATGGGTTGGAGGGCAAAAAATGTAAAATACCGGCGGGTGAAGGAGCAAAGAAGAAAACAAAAACAACAAATTGAAGTTGGGTTGGGTTGGAGCTAAAAAACGGCGGAAGCAGAGTCAACAACTTATTATTAATAGTAAAATATGACAAACACTTAAAATCATTTTGCATTCCGATGCCATACTGCAGCATGCAGATGGTCTGCATACATGAACTTGAGCGTGTACATGGCGAATAGCTATGCAAGCATGCCACAAGCGGAAGGCGAACTGATTTTGGGTGAAATAGAAGAAACCCCCTCCGAGATGATGAGGATTTTTGAAGCAAAATCCTTTTTTTTTGGGGGGGGAGGAGCGGTACTTTTGAGGTTTGGATGGATGTGTTCCGGCAATTGACTGCTGTGCATGTTTTTGGGGTGGTCGGATTTGGAGAAAATGGCTGGGAGAGAGCATTTTAGGCAGGACTTGTGAGGAAAAAGGAAAATGGGGAGGAACGTGGACAAAAGATGTGGTGGGCCAAAAGGGACAATATTATTTATTATTATTTCTTGAAAGGACACCCCAAAATGGGACAATTATTCTTTGCCTCCAGAAATGGGCGTTTAAAAACGGTGGCGAGAGTGTTCTTACGCAACAAATTTTGTGGGGGAGGAAAGGCCAAAAGTGGCAACAAATTGTTGTCATTGAAAGGCAAAGCCATTTATGGGGAATATGTATTTAGACACTTAAAAGAAAAGTGCATTTATGTGTAAACCCAAAGATTGGAAAATGAGGTGGAATTGGCCATCCATTCCATTTGACTTTCAACAAATGTGTACGGATTATTTCGTTCAGAGTACGAGAAAGGAGCGATTGGCTTTTTATTGAAAGTACCCACTTCAACTTCAAAGTAAGTGGTGAGAAGATTAAGCTTAAAAAGGAGCAGAAAATGCCCTTTTTAATTCGCATTGACGCAATTGAATCTGAAGAGGGAATTGGGGAATCCAATCTAAGGAAGGCAAGGATTGATGAGAAAAGTGGTGAAGTGGACAAAAGTAGGGCCGACAGGTAATTTGCACGGGACACACAACACAAGTCAAGTTGTTGCGGATGGAAGTTGTGCAAAAAAGTGATTTTTAAAAAGAAAAAGAAAAGAAGTTTCTTGGGAGGAAATGCTTTGAATTTGAACGAGAAGTTTTTAGCGGCAAAAAATTGAAGGAAAACAATCGGAGGCAAAAAAGGAGGAAAAAAAGAAAAATGGCAAAAATGGAAAAAAAGAAAGAGAATGCAGGAAAGAAAGCATTTTTTGTTGGAATCTCATTTATATCCTTTTTGTTGGGATTTATTTTGTATTTTTATTTTTTCGATTATCAAAGGTTGAACATTTGTTTCACTTTATTTCATTTATCTTTAATTTTATCATTATTATTTTATTACATATCTATTTTTATTTTGCACTATTTATTTATATTTATTTACCTTATTTCTCTGAATTTTATCACTTTTTATTGAACATTGGTTGTACTATTTGCTTATTTATTTATTTTACCGTATTTCGTCTAATAATCCCACTCACTCCACAGTATCCCACAGTCAAAAGGAAAAAGATCCATCCAATTTCAACTGGAGGCATTATTAAAGGAAATAGGAAATACAACGTATAATGTATTGTATACGGTGGTATCTATTAAATACGGTATCCGCTGTTAATGTATTTACGGTATCCACTGTTATATTTTTTGTTAATGTTTATCTTTAACTACCCAAATTTGCATATGTGTGCCTTTTCGTTGCAATCAATGTATTGGCGAGAATAAAAAGTGAACACAATGTGTAAGTGTAAGATCAATGGTCAATAGATGTTTGATCAGAATGAAATGAGAGATCAGAAAAACAACAACAACAAAACGGCGGATCGTTGATCGGCGGATCAGCTGTTGGGGAGGGCAGTTATTTCGCTTTTTGGGTTGTTTGTTTGCTGTATTATGTTATTGTTATCCATTCGCAATTAATTAACAAGGTCAATCAACCAATTGATTAGCAATCACAATTAGCTACCATCACACCCCCCTCTTCCCCCCATTCCCCCCTCTCTCCCCCCTCCCCCCTTTCCGCCTCTCCCCTTGTCCCATAATACACCCTCCTCCCCCTCCACAGCTCCACACTCTTTTCTTCTCCCCTCGCCCCCCCCCCACGCCCCCACCCCATCCTCATTCCCCTCCCCCCCCCAACTCCATCCTTTTACCTTAACTTTCTTCCTCTCCATCCCTCCCCTACCTCAACACTGCTTTCCCCTTTCCATTTCCACGTCTTCCAACAATTTAATTCCAACCAAATTTCCCTTATCTCTTCTTCTTTCTTCTCGTTCCCTCCTTACTTTTCATTAATCATTTTGAAAAAGCATTATTTGGCTAGTTTTGAAGAGCGGAAATGAAGCAAGGAATGCTTGACCGATTCGATCACGGTTGGCGAAAAGGAAAGGTGACTGAACTGGGCACCTTCTGCCCAAAACTGACTCATTTAGGGGATTTTGCATAGGCTGCATCAACGATGCTTTTTGGACCATATTTGTTGCTTCCGGCCAATCGCCGTGCATTTTCTCACACCTCGCGGC